>JAADXL010000093.1:0-61824 GCA_023337755.1 Pythium aristosporum | reverse complement strand
CACAATGTTCGGGTGGCTCTCCCAGATGCGGTATGCAAACGAGGTGTGGATCGTAAAGGCCAGCAGCACACCACCGGTCGCACCGGCGACGAAAATGCTCAGGGTGTACATGGACATGGCGATCAGCCCAACGAGCAGGCCACCAACAAAGAAGCCAACCCATGACGCCGTCGCCATCCAGCTGCGGTTCGCGAACACCCACTCCAGGAAGCTCGCGACGCCAATGCCGCCGAGAATGAAGCCGCAAACGAAGATTGCAATCCGGAAGAGCCGGTACCCAACGACGAGCATGAAGACACCGACAGCGATTCCGACGACCGCGAGAATGGCTGGGCCGACCTTAATGTCGTCGGTTGAGTTAAGCACCGACATGGCCGAGTCACTGGCGGCAGCACACGCGGACTGCACGAGCAGCGTCAATGCGAGGAAAAGCGTCACGCAGCACGATCGTGACGCCATAGTGAGGAGAGCTTGAAAGTTGGTCTGACGGTGTGTGCTCTGGTGCATACAGAGGAGATTGAAAAGTGAGTGATGGAAATGGCCGGCGCCGAAGATCTGGAGTTTAGATTCTGAACCCTTCTTGTAAGTCACTGATGGGCATCACGAGAACACAGTCGCGGATCTCCGCGACTGTGTTTGGGTCACCCTCCTCTGTCTCAGCTGGAGACCTGTTTTCGTTCTGATTCACATTGGGTTTTGATTGGTTAATTTCACGACATGTCTAACGTCGGAGCCAATGAAACAAGAGGATTCGATTGGAGTGATGGTCAAGCGCTCAGCAAGAACGTTCGATTTTTATGTTCGATTTATCGCGGATATATATCGCAATTACAGTACATACTACGTAGTGCGACTTCGGGAACCCAGACCAGCGACACAGATTTACTCCCTACGTACTGACATTGCATGTCAGTCCATCTTGCTGCGACATGCTGCCTTCTTCAGCCTGCACTTTTGCTCATCTTCATTTTGTCGGCGGAGACTGCCAATGCGAAATATTCCAGCCTTTGTCCTGTCCTGTCCTGTACGGCTCGGATCTGTCCATCTTTATCCAGCCATTACACTATCCCAGAAGAATCGATATTGAGGCCAGCCAAGCGATCTGGTTCATTGAACTCGGGTTCAGACCTGTTTGAATCGATTGAACGCGTGCGCGATCTCACGCAGCTGCTCGCCCAACGGTTCCTCGTCGACCTGTTGGACTGTGGTCACAGGTCCAGGTTTCTTGAGTCGTAGCTGCTTGTCGTGACCCGCCGCCGCAGTGTCTGGGAATCGAAGCACTCGGTGCGGCCCCTGTCCTCTCTGTTTCAATGCGCCAATGAGTGAGTTGTGATGAAGGAGACACGAGATCAGCAGGCTCCTCCGGGGTGTACCTGCTTTGTACGTTCCGTGCGTTTACCGTGGTCCTTTTGCTTGCCACCCTCGATACCCAGCATGAAGCTGGCGAGGTACTCTTCCACAAGCGTCGGGAAGACCCGCAGCATCTGAAGCACGTCGCCGCTGGCCAGTGTGTCGGCGTGAACCGAAGATGCTGCTCGGTTGTGGAGCTGGTTGTTGCCAAGCTCGCATTCGTCCTGGAGCCGTTGCTTGTTGGCGGTCACGAATTGCGCATACTGGGAAAACAGGGTCGTGAATCGTGCCGTCACGGTTTCATCACGAGTCGCCATCGTCTCGATAAGCTCATCTTGCTCGGCTTTGGTCAGCTCGCAGTGCTCGAGCTCGACCGTGAGCTGCTGGTTCCACGCGTTCTGCCGCTCGGCCAGAGACGCGGCCTCTTCCAGTTCGCGCTCGAGTTCTCGCAGCACGCTCCGCTGGTGGTCATAGTCACGTACTCGCGCACGCAACTGAGCGAGTTCTTGATCGCTTGCTATAAGCTGGCTTGTGAGATGGGTCTCCAGTGCCATGAGCTCGTTGGTTTGCTCCAGTGCATGCTCGAGCCGCTGCTGCTGCGTCTTGAGTAGGTTTTCCTGCTCGAAGATTTGCTCGGCCAGTGTCTCGCGGAGGTGTGATTGGGCCTGCGCATCGCGTGCTTCTTCCTCCATGGCCGACACGCGAAGCTGGAGCTTTTGAGTCTCGAGCTGCGACTATAAGAATCACCATCACAAATAAGTACATAGCTTCACACGCTGCCCCTTCCATCACTCGCCGTACCTGGAGGAGCTCCGTCTGGGTTTGCAAAAGCTCCGACTGTAAACGCTTGAGCTCATTGGTCCCAGTCTCGACTGATTCCTCCAACACGGCGTTGCCGATCCTCAGCTGCTTGCACTCCTTCTTGCACTTATCCAACACACAGCGCCCCTGCGTTGAGAAGACCGTCACATCGTCCAGCAACGTTGAGAGCCATGGCTGGTAGGCAGCGATGGACGGCACAACTTGACGAAGGACTGCTATCCACAAATCCAACGTGGCGTACTCGTCGTTGTCGTCCTCTCTCTCCTCAGAGACTTGATTAGCCACGACTGTACTCGCATCCAGTGCTTCTCTGATCACCGCATTCGTTTGCTTGATGGCGTCCAGCATGGTGAGACTTTTCTGCAGCTCGGCCTGTTTGCTCCTGGTCTCTACCAGCTCGTCATGCAACTGTACCTTTGACGATCGCAAAGCTTCTGTCTCTTGTTGCAATGCCTGCACTGTCGTCATTTGGGCCTCGAGCTGCTGGATGCGCCGCTCATACTCGTCTTCCTTTGTGACAAACTGATCGATTGACTGTAGCAGACCGTCCTGCATGGCCTTGAGCTCGTCGACGTGGCGGTGCGCTTGGTCGAGAGCCTCCTTCGTACGCGATGCTTCCACACGCTCATTTTCGAGCGACGTCTTAAACTCCTCAATCTGCTTCCCCATCACGACTTCTCGCTTCGCCCAGCTCTCGCTGCGTGTCATCTCCCACTGTCGTATCTCCTGGGCGCGTGCCTGCAGCTCTTTTTCCAGCGTTGCTATGCGTGTCGCTTGCGCTTCCTGCGTCGCTCGCTCCTCTCGGAATCGCATGTGCTCAGTGTGGGCCAGCCGTTGGACGTCTTCCAACTGGCGTTGCAATGCCGCTTCTCGTTGACTTCGTGTCGCACTTTCTTGCTCCCAAGTTGACTTCTCTCTCTGCTGCTTGTCCTCAATCTCCAGTCGCACGGTCTTGCACTCGAGATGTTCACTCTTCAGCTTGTGAAGCTCTTGTTGGAGCTCGCCCATCTCGGTTTCCTGTTGATAGATAGTGTGACGCAGTTCGGCGAGCACGACCAGCAACTCCTCGTGGCCCGTGATGCACAACTCCGATGCTTTCAAATGGACGGCTTCTTCCAGCACGCGGATATAGAGCTGCTGTTCCAGCTGTACATCGACTGCCGTCAAAGGCTTCTTTTCAGCTTCAGCTGATGCACAATAGCCGAGCAGCTCCCGGTGGCATTGGCGAAGTTCCGCGAGTGCCTCGCTCATTCGACCCATCTCGAATGCAGCTTCCTCTGACATCTGCGGCTTCTCGGAAGACGGAGGCACCGCAAGTTGTCGAGTCGGCTTCTGAGTGCTGGTGGCACGTGCTGTAGCCACCGCGGCGACCGGTGGTTTCCTTGCGACCGTCCGGGAGGTACTCGACATCGTACCCACGCGCTGACGAGTTCGCTGTCTCTCAGCCTGCATATGGAGCTGCTGAATCTCGTCGCGGAGGTTGGCCAGCTCCGTGTCTTTCTTCTCCATCTGCTCATACACTTGCGTGAGCTCAGTCGCTTGCGCCCGCAATTTCTTCACGAGGGCATCCACAGGATTTACCGAAAGCGTAATCGCAGGCGCCTCTGCTGGCGGCCCCGTCAGTGTTGGAGGTCGCCTCCCAGCACTGGTATCTTTATTGCCACGTGACGTAGGGGAATGTAGTAACCGCGGAATTCTGGTCGTCGGAGTCGCGCCATCACCAGTCTTGGGCAAGAGGGTCAATGACGCGGTAGTCGCTCTTCCATTCCCCAAGCTTCTTGGCGGCGTCGGTGCAGCGGCGGGCGCTGGTGGTGGTCGTTTCCGCATGGGCGAACGCAGCACGCTAGGCGTTGAATCATTACCCACCCGACGGCGAGTCTCGTCCGGCGATGCCAGTGGTAGTAAATGATCACTGAACAATCCCCGTGTAAACTGGATCCCTAGTGATGATGGCGACGAATCTCCAGGGGATTCGAGGGCGTCGAGTCGGACGGCATTCGTTCGCGAGGACGAAGCCGCACCCCCGTGGGCGACGATGCCGGATGATCTGGAGGTGGTGGTGGTGGTGGTCTGCCGCGTCCCGCGTTGCATCTCTTCTCGTTGGGCACGTGTGCCTTCGGTTCTCACTCCTCGCGACCTTTCGTGTTACGGTCTCCGTTAAGTACGATCTCCCAGTTCCACCACAACCTGGTGACTCAGTACCTCAGGCGTCGTCATCAAAGTCTTCGCTATACGCGACGCCCATCATGCGTTGCTGTCTCGATGCAGCGACTGAGGCTTCGTCAAACTGGATCGGGGACTTCGCCGGCGGTGACAGCTCTCCGAATGAATACACTTCCTCCTCGTCCCGTCCTTGGAGTCCTTCCTTCTCGGCGTGGTCTGAATCAGGCGATTCGTCCTCGCCGTCACTCTGCTGCTGACTGTCGGACGAATACTGCTCGAATCGCTGTTGGTCTTCCACAGCAAATCGGCTGACGGGGCTGGTGTGAGGGAGAAGCTGCTTGACGGCGGCCTTGAACTCGGCACGACTCCAAAACCCGTCGTGGTCCAAATCGAACTCCTTGATCAGCAACACCGATTCGTCTTCGTTCAGCATGATCAGGAAAGACCGAAATCCTTCCCGCACTTCCTTTCTGGCGATCAGTCCGTTGCCATCTTGGTCAAAGCGGCCATACAAGACCTCTTCAAACGCGTCGTCCGTGAGCTCTCGATGCTTGGCCACGTCTCGCTCGGCACTCCACATGCGTGTGACCAGCGCTCGCAGTTCCTCAATGTCACGCGTCGGGAACTGCCACGCGCACAGCTCTTTCTCCGTGACCCATCCGCTGCCATCGGCATCCAGAATCTTGATAGCGTGGTCCAAACGTGTCGGTTCCGCACCCGCAAACTTGGCTCGCATTGCGTTCTTGAACTCTCGCGTGCGGAGTTTTCTCTCCTCAGTGCTCAGTGTCTTGTCACTCAAAATCGCTCCGGGAATCGATCGAAACCATTCGAGCAGTGCGAGCTCGTCCGGGAACGCGGTCCGCATCGCGGCTCGGACGGCCTCGACGATCGCATATCGCTCACTATGTCCTCGGTCCCCATTCTCCTCGAGCATAAACCCCATCCATTCATCGAGAGTCACGACGCCGTTGCCGTTCAAGTCGATGAGCTTGACCGTTTCCTGGGCGAGCTGCGCAGCGTCCACGACAGCAACCCCTCTCGTGTCTTCCCACTGACGGACGATGCGAAGCTCAGCCAACTCGACACCTGAGAGGAACTCTTCCAGTTCGTTCGCATGGATCTTGGTGTTGCCATTGCGATCGATACGGCGAAACAACGACGCCACGCTGTCGGCCCGTCTCCTCTGAGATCCAGTGGTCGCCACGTCCGAGAGGCCGGCTAGCTCCATGTAGACTGCTCGAATAAAGGAGACCGTGTCCCATCCAATGGAATAAGAAGTCTCATAGCGGTCGAGTGGCCGCTCGGGAGATGGCTCGCGGCTGGTACTCCCACCAAGTCGAAGCCACATGAGTACTTCGTGAAACGATATCGTGTGGTCACCGTCTTGATCCAGGCGAAGCACGAGTCGACTCAGCTGCGCCGGCGTGAAGCCGAGCCGCAGCGACGCCAGCACACGAGCAAACGCCCGACGGGGGCACGAGCCATGGGTCTTGGTCCGGTAGGCTCCTTTGAAAACCAGTCGCACGGCATCCTCGATCGAGTCAGTTTGCTTGCGGGCAATCTTGACTCTCCCCAAGATCGCGTCGCGAAGCCTATAGCCGAGAATCCCGAGTTCTTCGTCGACCGGTCTCTTGGAAGAAGACGAACGCATCCCAGCGAGAGCAAAAGAGATAAACTCGGAGATGCTCACGCTCTGGCTAGTTGCGTCTTCCACGAAGCACTCTTTCACGATCGCGAGATTCTCGGGCGTCACTTTGAACTGGATCGCGGCCATGCACTCGACGAGTTCATGGAGATCGAGCTCCCCATTGCCGTCAACGTCAAACTCTTGAAACACGTGGGTCAGCGCCTCGCGGAACGCCACGTAATCGGTCACGGATTGGTGCTTTGCCGCCAAATGGGCCTGCGCCGCCGAGAGCACACGACGCCGCAGCGTCGTCACGGCCTCAGCGACAGCTTCGATCGTCTGGCTCGTCTCACGGTCGGCGGGGTCATCTTCTTCGTCGTCGTATTCAGAGCCGTGCGATCGTACGCGTGATGGTGGACGTATCTCTCGAGAACTCGACTCATCAGAAGCTTCCCGTGCACGAGAAGGTTCTTTGGTGTCACCGGCAGTCGGTAAGACCACAGGCGAGACTTCTATGGTCGGGAGCTCGAAGCCCTGTATAAACTGAGCGATCGTCAGCGTGAGCGGGCGTGGAGACTCCTCACATTTCGCACGTGCCAACGAGATAATCGCACGCGTCATGGGGCGATCCATGCGAATGCCAAAGTGCCGCACGCCCAACCGAAACTCGTGCCGATCCAGGACGCCGTCACACCGCCTGTCTAGCGTCTCAAACACCACCGTGGGGTGGGCGCCCTTTTCGCAGGCCAGCGTGAGAATACACTTGAGCTTCTTCCACATGACGACCAGCGCGAGCGGCTCCACGGGCTTTGCGCTGGGGGATCCGATACTACTCTCCTTATCGCTACAAAGGACATCGATGTGGCCTGGCGATAGGCTGAGGTGCTGCTGCTGGACCCGTCGACGTATCTCGGTGCTTTCCACGTCACACTGGGACATCCACCGTCGCTCCCGGGCCTGCTCAAGACCCGCTCGCGTTTGCGGCCATTTGAACCTGCAGATCCACCGGCGTACATGGCTCTGGATCTTCCGGGCAGCGAGAATCGATACATTCGCTTGTCGTAGACGCCGCCGGATGAGGAAAGTCCTAGCCGCCGCCTGTACTACACGCGCACTGCAATCGCGGCGGCGCTGCGCCAGCGTAGAAAGACCGAGCTCGAGCGATTCCCGGTCCTGGCGTGCTTGGAAGAGACTCTGAAGTCTCGCTTTCTCGTCGTCAATGCGCTTCGCCTTGTCCAGTTCCTTTTGCTGCTTCCTTGCGTGTTCGCGTTCTTCCCACGTCATCAAGAATGCCGGTTTCTTGGACACGACCTCGTCCGCGATCGCACGACTGGGCGACACTGGCACCGCAGTATTTGAGACAGGGCGTGATGCCGCCGCGGCCGGCAGCTCCGCACAAGTACGCTCAATAGATGGAGCAGGCATCCCATGGTGTTCGAGCAGTTTCTCGTAGGTCGCTGCAAGCAAGTCAAGCTCACCCAGCTCTTTCTGCAGGCGTCGCTTCTGCGCCGCGAGCCGCTTGTTGTCGCGTCGTCGGTCACTCCGCGTCGCTGAGAGCGTGCGGTGGAGATCCGTGTACTCGTCTTTTCTTACGTCGAGCAGCGACACGCAGTGGTCGAGGTACTGGGCCGATAGCTGGCAGACACGAAAGGCCGTGAGGTGGGCATCGTCGACAACAATGTCGTCGTCGTCTTCGATCTCTTGGTCCATGTCGCCGTGGAGCACGTCCTCGTAAAAGAGCTGCAGTTGGCTGAGATCGCCCTGCAGAAAAATGCGACGGACGTTCGCCGCCACCATGGAGGACCACTCGATGCTGGTAGACGGCTCTATAAACCGGAACGACGGATCCACAACAATACTGGCAGATGGCTCCTCGTTTGCTCCCTCGTCGCATCCCCCTTGGTGCCGTTTGCCTTGACGTCGCTCAGCAATCTCCCGTTGGATTCGCGCCGTTCGTTCGTCATATGGGTGCCACGAAAGGGACAACTGGATGCTGAGGGCTTGGTACGTGCCGTTGCGTGCCACGTTGCTTAGATCGCTACTTGGATCCAACGGATACCACATCGTAATCGCTGGTGCCCTGAGTTTCCCCTCGACCGCCAGACCTCTGGATGCCTGGAGCGAGATCTTGGTGACTCCTAGAAACACGGCGACGTCAGCAAACCGGTTCCACACTTGCACTTCGATCCAGTCGACCTCCATCGGTAGGTACGTGGTCGTGCAAGTCGGTTGGTGCGGATCCTCCCAGGCCGCCGTGTACTCGCTGCGCTTGTGGTGTGATCGCTGGCGCGTCGTCGGTAACGCATGATCCTCGGGCAGCTCGACGGCGACGATCGTTTGTCGGGGACTCTCGGTACGATCTCGATAGCGACGTGCAATTACATCATCATGGAGCAGACGCACAAACGGCGCCGAGTGCGTGGAGGCGAGCCCCGCGATCGCGTGGAGCTGCACGCGGGCCGTACACCCAGTCGACATCGCCGTGCTGTTCTCCCAAAGTTTCGCTGCGCTGGACTTGATAGAGTAGCAATGCTTCACAGACTTGTGACCTTTCGAAAGATACGTCGACCAACACTCCGTGTCAATCTCACTGCCCGTGAACTTCTTCCGCCTGAAAAACCCAAGCAGGCCCTGACAAGCTGAGACCGATGGGACAACACGTTACTGTACACGATTTACGAGAGCCGCTCCAGAACCCCTCTAACCCGGGGACCTGACTGGGGGGACTGTACCGTAGTTTCACGCTCCAATCAGCTTGCTGTACTCGTCGGGATCGCCGAGTGATCGCCCCACGCTCATGACCATCGGAATAGTCAGATTGCCGTCGCTGTCGTACTGGACAATCTGGTCCTCGCACCCTTGCACGACGTGGAGAAAGAAATAGAGCGTCGTCGTGGGCAAGCCCAGCACGAGCAGCACGATCGTATAGTCACCGCCCAAGTACATTTGCGTCCACGGCGTCAGCAAGTAGTTGAAGAGACCGAACGCAAACGCGATGATGGCCAAGAATGCTTGCAACGTCCCATACAGTTCCGGCGGGAAGCACATCACTACAGGCAACACAGCAGCGTTTTAGCGAACTTGATCTCGCAGGCATTCTCAAACAGGAGACACTCACTGATGTAGGCAAACTGCAGCGCGTACAGACATGCCTGGGCCAGTGCGTAGACGAAGAAGGTCACAATCTGCACTTGTAGTGACGGCACCAAGAGCAGTGCGATGAAACCCTGGACCATGACGAGACACGCGATGAAGATGACCTTGAACCCGTAGTGGTCGATAATGTAACCGACCAGTGGCGAGTAGATGAACGTGCCGTTCACGAGCACGGGGTAGAGAATGTTGGTGTAGGTCGCGACGGCTTTCGGGGTGTTGGCTCCGAGCGACGAGAGAATGCTCGGGATCGCGCCGCCGGCAAACCCAAAGATGAGCGAGATCCAACCAAAGTAGATGGCAAAGAACCAGAGATCGCGGCGCTTGAGTTCTTCCTTCATGCCCGTGACGAGACCCAGCGGATTCTAGAAATGGATAATACTGCCTTGTCAGCACATTGTGATGAAGGATGCTTCTCTCCCGGAAGGAAGGAGACGTACCACCCATCGTGGCGCGTCAATGTGGAACGTGGGGATGGCGAGGCGGTCGTGGGGGCGCATGATATTGTTGGTCGGAAACACCAAAAAGCAGAGCACCATGCAGGCCATGACAATGATCCTAGTGAACAGCAAACCAAGAGCATTAGGATATTCCACACAGAGAAACCAGCCACAGCACAGTGTTACCCGTAGATGCGGAAGAAGGCCGGGCGGGTAACGCCGTCGACTTGGAGCAGCATGAAGATGTACCCGGAGCAATTGAACAGACTCGACAACGCACTACACACGAGTCCTTGGACTTCAAAGAGCTGCAAGATCTGGAACGCCGCGAGGTACGAGCCCATGCCACCAGCGCCGACCAGCGAATACCCGATGATAATGAAGGCGCCCGTACCACTGTGGGAATCGCCGTACGCGAGTGCGAAATTGCCCAGTGTCGACATGGCCAGTCCGATCAGCGCCGTGAGCCGCGGCCCCGCGACGTCGAGAAACACGCCGAAGAAGGCGTTGGCCGCACTGAGGCAGAGAAAGGACGTCGAAAACACGTACTGGAGACGCACCTCTTGCTTGGCGCACGCGATTTTGGATCCGTCGATGTGGAACTTGTTGGCATCGTTGGGGCCGCAGAGTTCGGACCACTGGTCTTCGCGTAGCAGCGTCGAGTAGACGGGCCCAAAGCCCAGGATTAATCCGCCAGAGGTCGCGAGCACGACCACGCACGCGACGAGAAACATGATTTGCTTGGAGAGATGGCATCGCGTCGGATCTTGAAGTAGTTTATCCATCTCTTCTTCTTCTTGTTCGGTGGCGTCCATGCCATGGCTGAGCTCTTCGTCAATCAGCGACCAGAAGGTCTTGCCGTGCTCGTGGTCGTCAGGGTAGTCCAGGGTCTCCGGCAACTTGAGCAGCGAGCCATCTCGGATCGGAACACCAGAAGACCCTGTGCTGGATGGCGTCCCATGGAGTACACGAGGAGATTCGTGGGCGTTGAGACTGTGCGCTACAGACGAATGCTGATCTCGATGATGCCGTAGACTCGGCGCCCGCGACGCACGATTTGAGGGTAACGACGCCGAAGAGCGACGGCGCAGACGAGGCCCATCGTTCCCGGACATGTAGGAGCCGTACCCTTCGTCCTTGAGCTCCCGGAAGGACGCCATCTTGAGGAAAATGTAGCGTTGGGACATGGTGGATCACGGCGAACACGCGCGAAAGAGGCACAATTGATCGGCTTCAAAGGGTTGGCTGCACGCGCGGAGACCTCCAGACGCAAGCGCTGGATCTCGCGGATCGATCTACGTGTAAGCTCGTACGGCAACAGGCGTCGTGACGACGTAGGAGGCGCGCACGTCGGGTGTCCGTCGTGGTGGTGCTGTTCGCCCACTGCGATTTCCCGCCCGTTGTGCTCGTTCAACCACCCCAGAACAAACAGAAGCCATCCCTAGATTAGGACAAAGCCTATCTACCTCTATGAATGGATATGAGACCAAGCTTCCCCATGAGATGACCACCAGTAAGCCACAGCGGACTTGTGGGGACGATCCTCTGAAAACGAATGCTTCTAGGGTTACTGGGTACTGATGCCAAGTTGAACGCGCTGGTTTACGGACTGCGTTGTATTTCAACCAATAAAAATCGTCAGTGGTGTTCTTTTTGTGGCTGTCCGCTCCACAGGTGGACCACAACGCGACGGTCTCGTGTCTCGATCTGGCGACAAAAACGCCGACGAAATTAACCTCTATATTTGGATAGTATGATATGATAGAGGTCGAGTTGGTCCCTAATCCGTCACTGACGAATCGTCAGTGTTCCGCAACAGCGACCAAGCGCTTGGTGCTCGTGGGGAGAGCTCGAGGCTTTAAGAGGGGTTAAACCGCCATTTATTAGTAGTGTTTTTAAGGCGATTAGACTCGGGGTTTGGATTGCTCTTTCGTTGGGACGTTCCCTTCAACTTGCGGTTAAGCGTGACTGGTGGGATCAACATGTTCGATTCGTTGTCACACAGAGCCGGCACCTCCTCACTTGTTTTTGAACCCATCCAGTTACTCTTGACCACTATGTCATAAGTCACTCCAAACTGTACTGTATGTTTCGAAACAACTCAGCGTCCACAAGGTTACACTGGATTGTGTAACCCCTCTCTTTCAGTCGGTTTCGGAGATAGGCACACCTGTATCTCACATACATGATCCAAATCAAAACATATTTTCAATCCATTTTCTAAAAAAGTATGTCTCATAGAAAATAATACCCGCCAACTGAACGGGATCATCCGTGCGCTTATTTTCGACCAACCTTGTATCTGTCGGAGTGGACGAGATCCACAAGACCCTAACCACTGAAGCGGACCGACTGGTACATAAACATCACACGGCAACTTGTCAAAGAGAGAAACTCAGTCAGGTGGGCTTGCTTGTCGCCGACCGTCCGCTTGTGGGGAGCGGACGAGAGTGGACCGCGCGGTGGACGCGCACAAAAGGTGGAGGAGGTGTGGACTGGATCAACGTCGAAAGGCTCCTCTTCTCCTTGAGTTTGCTCGACTCGCCAACACATTGGTCCGCGAGGGTCATTCTCATTTACCCACGGACCGCGCCTCAGTACCTTCTCCTCGAAAAACTTTAACGGCACCCAACGCCACCGGCAACGCCCCACATTCCCTCCCCCCGATCCACCATGCAACACCATCGCGACACTGCGCCGTGCAGCGAAAACGGCGCCGACGTAGCCATCGCCCACGAGCACCCAGTGCAGGGTGCCTCCGCTGCGCCCGCTCCGACGCCACAGGACGACGGCGGTCTGGATGCCCAGCCCGAGCCGATCGTGGAAGCCGTGGCCTCCCCCGCTCGGTCGCCTCGCAAGCGGGCGAGCGAGTCGCCCGAGAACTCGCCGCGCCGCAAGCGCGTGCGGTGGTCCACCATCACTGTCCACGAGTTTGGCATCGGACTCGGAGGGAGTGCGATCTCGGACCGCGGTGGTCCGCCCATCGGGCTCGCCAACAAACCCGAGTTCACGTGGATGACCAAAGTTGGCGAAATGGCCGAGCGGAGCGAAGGGATCCACCGCTTCACGCCGGACCAGCGCACGCGGCTGCTCAAGGCCGCCGGTATCTCCGAGGGGATGATCTCGCGGTATGCGCGTGAGACAAGCATCATCCTCAAGTCGCGACGGAAAGCCATCGTTGAGGGCGTCCCCGAATCGTCGGACGAAGAAGATAGCAACAGCGGTCTCTTCGAAGAGGAAGACGACGAGACTGAAGACAGCGAGAGCGACGACGACGTCGACTCGTACTCGCGCAAGCGAAAGGCCGAGTCGCAGCACTCGATCTACATGAACCGCTCGCAGTTTCTACCACTGCGGAGGCCGCGCATGATCCCGGCCAACTACGTCTGATGAAACAAGACCGCACGGAAAGTCAGCCAGGGCAAAGGGAGAGAGGCCATCCACCTCTTCCTCTGTGACGGACGGCAGGTGCTGTTTATTTATTCAGAGGCGGCGGGTCGTCCAACGGACGCAGTTGATCGCAAGCTGCGGAGAGCACGTCGGGCTCCAAGGACACGTAGAGACAACCAGATTCCCATTTCCGCCGAACGCAAGGCGATTGCACCCGCCTTATGTGGAAGGGGGAGCAGATGCACTAGTCCATTACTCATCTTTTATTTCTTAATCTGCATTTTGCTTGTCTACGTCTTGATGTCCATGGACTGGTTTATCGGATCCACCCGCTTCTTCATTGTCTTACCACTGCTGAATGCCATAACCTACTCTCTTCCTCCGGACTTCCATAATCTCCTTTCCATGGTCTCTCCATCGTGCTCGACGGTTCCAGAGGCGGCCTGTGGGGTCAATCCTTATTCCCCGCCTATTCTCGGTCCTCGCAAGCGCTGACTCCTTCTCAATCCTGCACAGCCCAGCGCAACGATCCGGTGAACGGTCCACTACGGTCGAGCATCCAGTGCGGCACCCACAACGGAACAGAGCAGACAAGGGTTTACCATTTCCCACAGACATCGATCGCTCCATTTATGTAGTCTGTCTCTTTCGGAATGTTGCGGCGTCCGTCATCGAGGCACTCACCTCCGGTACAGAACACTGTTGGGGGGTCTCCTCCACCGACATCTGGACACGGCTTTGTAATGAAGGGTAGGACCACACCACCCACTACCATCAATGGGTATGGCGGCCATTCCCCATGAAACTCGACGCTTGGTGATGGCCAGTTCCAAGTCAGTTTGCGCTACGTCCGTCCATTAATGATTCTCTCCATCTGGGATGATGAGGCGAACGACACCGTCCACCTCAACAAATCGCACAAAAAAGCCGTTTCGAGAACCCATGATTTCCGAGTTAAATCCTATTTTCAGGTGGTGGACATCAAATTCGGAGGATCGCGAGTTGTGACTCATGGCTTCACTTCAGGTTTCGTGACCGCACGAAAAGCCCCGTCCATGAACTGTAAGAAGCAAGTCGCACGCCAGCTCGTTCCCTTCCCCTCAAGTCTTCTCATCGTGCGAGTACCCCCAGCAGTACCCTAATGTACTGCAGTTCATGGCGCAGCATATTCACAGTCCGGTGGTCAAGTCTGCCCCGATCGGCAGATTTCATTTTTGCTGTTTCCACTGTCATTTGAAGAGTGGAACCCATTTTTTGGATTCTCGAGAACGGCATTCCAAGTCGAAAAATAGAACTGCGGATTTTTCAAAAATTCTCTCTGGCCCGAGTGCCGGATCAGCGATCTGGCCAGTGACCAGCGTCTCCGAGCAGTGCTTTTCCTTGGGATGTGCACTGCAAGCACTAATCCACAGGAAATAATTGGAGATCTGAATCAGATCATCTGAGTGGAGAGGAGCAGACAGGGCAGAATATCGACATACACCGTCGCACGGGAAAGGCCAGTCAAACAAGGGAAGTTTCGCGCCAACTTGTCACTCCAACGGGGTGGCACTAGACCACACTTCGATATCTTTCGACGATTGAAGAAGAAGCATCTCATGAAGGACGCTCCACGCCTGGTGCACGCGCGCACGGGCGCCGTGGGGCTCGGCTCGCTGGATCTCGGGCTCTGCGGTGGGTACCTTCTCTCAGTGCTTCTCGTCGGGCTCTTCTTCACGTTCAAGGAACAGCGCACACGCGAGCGCGTGCGCCAGCAGCGCCTCAAGCAGGCGGTCGCCGGTGTCCCCAATGGCCACAAGTCCAACAACAACGACCGCGTGCTCGAAGAGTACTACCTGGGCGGACGACGCATCCCGTGGTGGGCACTCGCGGTCGCTGATGTCAGCTCGTACATTGATATCTCGGGTACGATGATCAACACGGCGTTCATCTATGCGCTCGGTATCAAGGGCATGTACATTGAGATCCGCGGCGGGCTGTGTCTCATGCTCGCGTTCCAGCTCGCATTCACGGGCAAGCTCTCGCGCCGCTGCCCGGTCAAGACCAAGGGGGAATGGTGCGGTTCATGCCTGATCGATTACAATTGCGGTCGTGCTGCAGTGACTGACTGTTCTGTACTGTGGGCGACAGGATCAAGTTTCGCTTTGGCGACCGGCGAGAGGCCGTGCTGCTTCGCACGGCGATCGCCTGTACATCCATGGTCAGTGGCATCCTCGCCGTGACGTACTTTGCTGTGGGTGGCGGCAAGTTCGTGGCCGAGTTTGTCGAATTTCCCCAATGGCTCGGGCTCCCGTCCGAGTTCTGGAGTGCCGCGATGCTCATGGGCGTCGCAATCTTGTACACGATCGCGGCCGGTTTCACGACCGTCGTGTACACGGACGTGTACCAGAGCGTGTTCATCTTCAGCTCGTTTGTGATCGTGTCGGTCATGGCGCTTCGCCTCCACCTCCCCGCGACGTTCTCGGTCTTTTTACCAGTGAAACAAGTGCATGGCCCACCGGCCATGATTGAGTGGAACGTCACGCGCGCCGACTGGTTACGTGGACTGCCGACCAAGTCGCTAGGTCTTCCCAGTGAGTCGTCGTACTCGATGTACAACTCCTTTGAAGTCATTGTCGCGACCTATCTCATCATCCAGTGTATGCGATCGGCTTCCGGTCCCGGTGGATCGGGACTGCAGACCGTGCTGGCGACCAAGTCGGAAAAGGAAGTGCGGCTGCAGACCTTTCTAGCCATGGTTTTGATGGCGCTACGTTGGGCGTTCAGCGGCGGCATCGCCGTCATGGCGATCCATTATACCGTGAACCACTCGGGGTTTGTGATTGACCCCGAACGTGTCGTGCCCATCGTGATTGACAAGATGCTGCCAGAAGGAATCAAAGGGTTTGTGCTCGCCTCGCTGCTGGCGGCAGCACTCACGACGTTCGACACGACGATCAACAGTGCATCTGCCTACTGGACAGTAGATATCTACCAGGCACTGATTAATCCCGAGGCGAGTGAGCGGCGGCTTCTGTGGCACGCACGGTTCTCGACGATTTTCATCATGGCCGCCGGATTGGCATTGTCGCTGCACGTGAACACCATCAACCGTGTCTGGGGCTTCATCACGATCGCAATGGCTGGTGCCTTTGTGTGGCCATATTTCTTTTCGTGGTACTGGTCGCGCTTCAATGCACTCGGGTACTTGTGCGGCGTGCTCTGCGGGTTCGTTGCAGCTATCGGCATCTTCACGTACGTTGATATGCTACTCTGAGATCTCTTTCCTGCTCTAACGTAACATTTTGACATGCGATAGGTTCGCGCCATTGATGCCGGAGCTCACGTCCTTTTGGATCACATCGTCGATCTCGCTTGGAGTTTCAGTGGCCGTGTGTCTATCGACCAAGCCCGTGCCATCTCAAGTCTCCCGTCGCTTCTATCGTTTTGCACGCCCACCAGGAGCGTGGTTCCAAACCAAGCAAATGTGCTTTACATCTGGTGAAGCCGAAGACATTGACCACGAGAATCGGCTCGATCTGGCCTGCACCGGGCTCATCGCGATCGTGCAGCTGTCCCTCTACGTGCTCAGTGTCAGCGTTGTCGCAAAAGCGTGGTGGCAAGTACTCGTGCTGGCGCTTATCGTCTGTGCCGTCTCCCCACTTGTCTACTTCAAGTGGTATGTCAAGTTGGCTGACCGACCGGTCGGTTTGCGCAGCGATCTCCATACCGACTTACTTGGCAATTAAGTCGGTAGAAGATGAGTTCTGCGCAGTCTTCTTTTCGAGTGGATGCGGGAAGAATGAAGAAGTGAAGAAGAAGAAGGAAAATTGAACTGCTTCAACTTCAACCATTTTTACTCGTAGGCTCCACACACCAAGAGTCGACCCGAACGGTCGAGCAGCAAGAAGAGACGTTAGCTTCAACCTACACAAAACTGCAACGTCGAGACACGCTCAAGAGCAGTGAGAAGATGAATCTAGAGATTCCTGTGGAGAAAGCAAGAGAGAATCCAAGACACGGGTGGGGGTATACCAGCACACGCAAGCGGACTGGATCGTTGGACACTGTTGGCTTGATGGGGTGCACGGAGCCCAACTGTAAATAGCCGGTGAACTGCCGACACTAATTATGCATTCTCTCTCTCTCTCTTTACGCGAATAAGACAGGCACGTTCGTTTATACCGAGCAGCATCTCATTTTGACGAGATCTGTATAGGAACAGCGCGGAACACCTTCGCAAGTTCAGATTTAGCTGCTTGTGTGGGAAAGGAAGCCAGCCATAGCTGGCCACAATCGGACATGGGGTCCCCCAATGGGGAATGGCAACACAGAGAGACATGAGGGATTTGCACTCACTTCAACAGCCGAATCAGAAGACTTTGTTCAATGACGGACGGCGTGAGAAAGCGCGGGGTCCTTCATTGCGTAGTGCAGTGAGACCATGCATTGATGCTGGACAGGGTGACGGCTCTCGTAATGTGTTCTTCTCTCGTGTTCCCTTTCTCCGCGTCCAGCGCACTCGTGAGAAGCTGAGCTGAGAAATGAGATTTCTCTCGCCTCCGCCCCCGTGAGAAAACGAACTCAGGTCACACTTCGCCTACACTTTTTGGCGATATATTGAGCTGACTCGTTGAGTCAGATCCACACAGTGCAGCACTGGATATCCAAAGGGAAAGTCTCACTTGTGGCCCGCAGAGTTTCCTCTCCGTCCAGGTTCGGAGGCAATCCGCCCAGCCGCCCGCCGTGGTGCGAGCCGAGGTGCAGCGCAGCACCTGCGCCCTGATGCGTTGAGTCTCGGACGATCAGGGAGACCTGCCTTCTCATGGGATGTTGCAAACGCATGGAACCGCGCAGCGAGCAAGGTGTAACCGAAATGGACGAGAATAAGCCGTCGCGAAAAGCGCCAAGCATAACCCTCTCCATGAGTGCACTGGCGCACCCTGCAAATAATATACTGAGAAAAAAAAACATCGCCATCGCCAACATCCTCTTTTGCGGGGAACTGCTGTCGCAGCCAGCACGAGAATCCCATGGCCCACCAACAGTCAACTGAAGAAAAGTGTACCGCGCTGGGTACGTTGAGTTATGAGTTATTAGTACATATCGCACATACGGGACGGAATGTTGGTTGGTCTCCATGTCTCGCATGGCATGTCAGGTGCGTTTTTGGAGAATTCCGTGCGGGGAAACCCAAGAAATCTTGGCCAAAAATTCAAGTTACGTCGAAACGTGAGTGATTGTCGCCGACCGGCACTCATAATTGAGGGTAACCCACAGAGCCACACAGTGGTAGACGGCTTTACGTGATGTGAAGAATCCAGTCTGCCATGGCCGAAAAAGACCTCTCCTCCAGAAAGAGTCGCGAGGCCAGTCGCGACTCGCGAGAATCAAAGAACCCCGACTGGGCGTACCCCTATTCCCTGATCGTCCACCACCGGCTGGATCCGCGAGATGGCTCCAAACGTCCGCGTCGCCAACAAACAGCCACATGAACATGGAGACGAGACGGCCAGTCAGTCCACTTTCCGCTTTGAGAAGCGAAGCCATTCACTGTCCACTAACCAATCAGGTGCGCCGATTAGTGGAGCGGACAGCCTGGACGTCCAGCGGACGAGGCGCTGCGTGTATCACTCACGCACAACGTCCCAAAAAAAACATATCCCCCACACAAACACCCAACATCAAGTCGGCGGCGGCGGCGGGTCCCCCAACTCAACTCACAACCCAACAGACCGCCAACCCCACAGGCCACCCCAGCGTAAAGCACCACGACGCCGCCGACAAAGCCTTTCCTCCCCACGACAACACCATGGCGCCGAAAGAAACAGTGGAGATGTACGACCACGCGACTCCAAGCACCGAGCCACACGCCATTGCGGCCGAGACAGCACCAGTGGAGGCCGTGAACGCCACCGAAGCCAGTGACAAGGCCAAGACCAAGAAGCGCCTGCGGTGGAGCACCATCACCGTCCACGAGTTTGGCGTGGGCCTTGGCGGCAGCTCCGTGCCCAGCAAGGGCGGGCCGTCCATTGGCCTTGCCGACGCGCCGGAATTCACGTGGACCACCAAGGTCGGGGAGATGGCCGAGCGCAGCGAAGGCATCCACCGCTTCACGTCCGAAGAGCGCGTGCGCCTGCTGCAGGCCGCCGGTGTGAGCGACGGCATGATCCTGCGGTTCTCTCGCGAGACCAACATTATCTTGTCGTCGCGCAAGCGCACCCACACAGAGGACGTTGAGGCGCGCCGCGCCAAGAAGCGCAAGGCCGAGAACATGGCCGCGCTCGAGCGACCGTGCTCGGCGTTCGCTGGTGGACGCCCTCGCATGATCCCGGCCAACTACGTATGAGCTCCCAGCATTAGCCTGTATTGCTATTTATCCGAGTCATCGGTTTCGACCGTCCACGGCCAGTGCGGCCAGACGGACTCGAGCTCCTCGCCGCGCAAATGCGACCGCACGCGCACGCTCTCGTGCAGCGCGGCCGCTGGGGAGGCTGTTACAACCACATCTCGCGACGAGATGAGGACGCAACGGCGCTGCTCCCGATCGCCGGCCTTCCCCCATCTCCACACTGGAAGGGGAAAACAGATCGCAACGATGAAGGACATACATTATTAGAGCTAACTTATATCCACCATATACAGTACACTCCTCCACGCTTCCCTGTTGACGTGACTTGCTTCCATTCCTCCTCTCGCGCCTCAAACTTTCGCGCGCGACGTCCATGGCTGCAATCCATGATCGTCCTTCGGAGAGATCGCTCATTACACACCGCCGGGGGCTGGCGACAGCTTCATCCGAGTTGATCGTAAAAAAAAACAGGCTTCAAGTTTCACGAAGCGACGATCTCCTGGTTGGTTCCCTCTCACGCAGCAGAACACCCGTTCCGCATGCAGTGCACTGTGCGTGCATACGGCACGGCCGGTCCCAAGAAAGCCATAACGTTACCCGACCGGTACTGGCTTCTGCCGCTCTCATGGAGTGGCGCGCCTGTCTGGTGATGACCGCGGCGACGCGCAGGGACCACTATTCAGGGCTACTGTACTCATGATGGGAGGATAAAACACGGCTAGAATCCGATCCTCAACTGGCTACGGTCCCAGTATCTTCAAGCTGTGGGGTGACAAAAAATTCGGTATGTGCCCAGATTCAACCCAGGTTTCTGAAAGGTTTCACTTGTGGATGAAAATAGAAGCGCTTCTTTTTTCTGGCGGTGTACCCTTTATTACACTCTCGATTACCATCCCACCCCTTTTTAGGGGTTCAAACTAATTCTTGATGATCGACCAATCCTGTTGCATGAATCTTTTGGACCAACAGCGTGGCTGACATGGTGGGTCCATGGCAACCTGCCACCGTGAACAGTAATCATCCACCCACGCCAGTGACACTGCCGACATGGCCGCCACCGAAGACAAAGCAGGAAAATATGTGACACGAAGTGCTTGCCTCTGGGTCGGAAGTCAATGTGGATTTTGGCCAATGGTGTTTGTACCAGGGACCGCAACCTTTCGTGGTCCAATCGCGGCTTTTCGAAAATGACGGTTCCATGAAGGTTTCCGCACCCCACATGACCTGCTTGGCGGCGAGGACGCGCATGCCATGAGGCCTGCGCTGGCTCGCTTCACCATCCTCAAGGCCCGTGCTTTACTCGTGAACGGTAGATATGGGCGGCACCCCATGCCACCTTCCGACTCTTGCTTCCTCTGCCTCTGAGCACCATGTGGTCAGCGATCATGGGACGTCGGTTCCGTGCATCTTCGTCGTCAACGTTTCCGTGGTCAACATGACCAGAACGCTTCCGTGGCTGGAAGTTCCGATTCGTATCTACTATCATTTGATTGAACCAAAATCAGGCAGGGGTAGGTGTAACCACTCCAGATGCGGTTGTGGGTACGCTCTTGTTCACGTCGACGGTGGAGCGTGGTGGACGGCCGAGCGGACGCCCTTTTCGAGGCTTTTGGCTCCCACGCACAATCCATTCTCGTGCCATGCCACCACCTCCCAACCGAATGCGCCTCACTTGAGATTTGTATACCTCCTGAAAACCGGTCAGCACGGATGGCACGTGAGTGAGTGACAGACCGACAAGGGCTGTGGGCTGGCTTCGCTTCTTCTTTGCGAAGAGCGGGCCGGGTGGGCTGGTCCTCGGACGGGTGGTGTTGTGTGTTCCGCCGATAGTGGAAGAGGGGAGGGGCGACCCCTCTCTCTTCCCTCCTCCATGCTGTCCCGTCATCGGTCGCTCTTGGTGCCAGACCAGCACTCCCTCCATTTTCCCACGACACCACACCACGACGACGCTGTAGAAGAGATACTGGGTTGTGGGCTGTCTGGGTTCGACCGTGGAACGTCGGGCATTCTGGAATTCCTCGCATTCGCGTATTGATCTAGAGTTCCCAGCCAAGCGCCTCCAGAGATCAAGATGCCAACGCAAGCGCGCAAGTCGGTGCGGTGGTCGACGATCACGGTGTATGAATTTGGGGTCGGGATTGGGGGCAGCGCCGTGCCAAAGCATGGTGGCCCGGCGATTGGCCTCGCAAAGAAGCCCAAGTACGTCTGGAAGACGGATGTGGACGCGGTGAAAGGTGCGCTCTGCGGCTGCGCGGGCCGCCGTCCGAACGACGATGCATCGTTGTCGCCTTCGGACTCGGACGAGAGCGAGTGTGGCGAATGCGGGACCGTGAATGGCGACCACACGCGACAAGGGCGACGCGTGCGCTGGTTCAAGCCGCTGGAACGCATCAGTCTGCTGGAGAAGGCCGGTTTTAGCGAGAAGAAGATTTACCGAATGCTCATGGAGTCGTCCGATATCGTGATGTCCCGCCGGTTGAGTCTGCGAGTCGCGGAAAATCGCGCCAAGAAACAGCGCGTTCAGTAGACAGATCATGAAGAAACGTACGCCCAGCACAGCCGGCTCCGTGCGCGCACCATCATGCCACTAAGTTATTGTGTAGCAATATATATCCCCCGCTTGGCCGTGATGATTCTTACGCGTTCCAAATTGCCATCTCTCTCACAGTCCATGCCGGTGGTAAATAGATCCACTCGTGGGCACACGGGGGCTGAGGAGCACACTGGGATTCGCGACCTCCCAAGACCGGCACGCAAATATGAAGAAGCCCAACATGAGCCATCGATTCTAAGAAGTCGCCAACGTCTCAACATGAGCTGTACGAGTCTCTCCTCGCCAACATCGCCAACTTTGAAGTACGAGTGGTAGGATTCATCGAATGTGGTTGTCGGATAAAGAGAATAAATTACTAGGGATTGATGGTGTTCCGGCGAAAGTGGAGGACCTCGCCCACCACTGTCTTCTACAGCTAGTCTTACATGGAGACCGGCCCCTCTCAAGCGTTCACTCTATCTTGTATGAACACGACTCATCACGCAGCGACTTTGCGCGGCGCCGAAATGGAGAGCCGACGTGACATGGCAATCTCGGACGACTCCATCATTGTGCGGTAGATCCGCTTCTCACTGCAGCCGGCCTCGGTCAAAAGCTGGACGCGTTCGAGCGGCTTGAACCAGCGCACGCGGCGGCGACGCGCCACAGGGCGGTTCGCCATCGCCTCAACATTTTCCTTGTCCGTATCAACAACGACACTGGCGGCAGTGTCGCTTTCTTCACTCGAGCACGTCTCGTACTCGATCGCGTCGACCGTGGCGCTCCAGATCGTCTTGGGCTTCTTCGCGAGTCCGATGGCGGGACCGCCTCGCCGCGGCACAGCGCTGCCGCCAATAGTCACGCCAAACTCGTACACTGTGACCGTCGACCACCGCACACACTTCTTCTTTGCACAGTACTCGTCTTCGTCCGAGCTTCCGGCAGTGCTGGTCGTGGGTGTCGTGGGCACCGACGACGGCTCTTCCGGACGACTGCGTTTCTTGGTCGGCACGTTGCGCGGCTTCTCCGTGAGCGGCTTGAACAGCGGCGTGCCGGCGTCCAGCGCACGCATCGCGGTCGCAGTCGCGAGCATTAACGACGTCGTGGAGAGCTTCATGGTCTTCACAGGAAAGGATAGAACTCGTGACTGAGAGGGAGAGAGATGGCGATTGGGGCCGGAGGGGGGGGGAATATGGAAGGAGGACGGGAGGCACGCGGGACTGTTGTCGACTGTTGGCGTGCGTGAAGGAGTGGCGTTGGTTGTTGAGAAGTTGGCGCGTCGCGCTTCCTTTTCTGGACCGGCTGTTGGTCTGTTGGTGTGCGCCAACGACAAAGGCGGCTTTCGCCAACAATCAACGGGCGCGAGGCGGTCGCCTCATCCCGAAGAACACCCGCGCGCGCGCGACAAACACACGCGGGCCAGTGTCACTCTCCCTCCCCTCCCGTCCGGACCGTCCTGTCACCCACCGTCAGTCACAGTCGACCGAACCCGCCTGGGGCGGGAGGGAGGGAGGGCTCTGGACGGACGCGGCGCAAACAAACAGACCAACCAACAATCGAAAACACAGTGGAAGAGAAAACCCGAGAAAGAGAACACAGGCCAGCGAGAAAACGCAGAAAACCCGACGAAAAGGAGGGGAAAATACAAACAGCAAGTCATTTGGACCCGCGGGTTGCGCCTGGGCACATCCGGGAAACAGGGACAAAAACAACAAAAGCACGCGCGGAGAGTCGCCGTCCCAGCCGCCTTCCGTGCCGTTTTTGATCGTGGATTAGGGCTTGGAGCTGAATAGGGAATTGTGGTTAGGTCTAAATCGGGTATTTCATCCAATCCGTTACGGAAATCCCATCTTGGGTCGTCGCTTCGCATTTCCTGCATCCACAGAGATTGGTCGAAAACACTATTATCACTCTCTAATTGGATGAATAGGATCCCTCAATGGCTTGGTGCAGTTGCCAGCCAAAAAGTCTCCAGAAAATGCTCGTGTGGAGGGATGATGATGGCGCCAGCTCTTGATGCAAGCGACGGCCGACGCGTGAGAGACGGTGACAACGCCACTACCGGTACAGCGAGGATGAGCGGCTCGGCTGCGTCTGCTCACCAAGCCGTTTCCCAGCCGCGTCGCAAGCTGATCGGGCCTGGGTATGAAAAACGGGGTGAGATCGGCCGAGGCACGTACGGCACAGTGTATGACGGCTTCCACGTGGCCACGCAGCGTCATGTCGCCATCAAGAAAGTGATCGGTCGCACTTCCGCGGGAGAGGCCGAGGCAGCTATTTTGCGTGCTTGTGAAGGTGCCGACCATGTCGTGCAGGTGCGCGAGTGTTGTGTCGTTCCCACATGGAGGCTGCTGTGAGGCCTCACAGTTTCTCTCTTGTATCCGAATATGTAGCTGCTGGATGTCGTGCACCGCAATGGCAAGATCTACCTCGTGCTTGAATACATGGACTCGGATCTCGAGACCATCATCAAGGCGACCGACGCGATCCCGCATCTAGAGGTCGCCCACATTAAGGGGTACTTGCACATGCTCCTGCGCGCCGTCCAGGAACTCCACGACCGGAAGATCTTGCACCGCGATATTAAACCCAACAACTTGCTCGTGGCAAAGCATGGCCGCGTCGCCAAGCTGACGGACTTTGGCATGGCCACTCAAGTAAGTGGCACTGACACAAAGTCGCTGTCGATCCAGGTCGTGACACGAGCGTACCGTGCGCCCGAATTGTTCTTTGGCAAAGACCAATACGGTTCCGAGGTCGACATGTGGTCGGTCGGGTGTATCTTTGCCGAAATGGTTCTGCGGAGAACATTCTTGGATGGCTCGTCGGATATCGACCAGCTCAGCCAGATCTTCTCGGCATTGGGCTCACCGAGCGAAAATGGCTGGCATGCTGCAGCGGAGCTGCCGTTCCATCTCACGTTCAAGCCCACGAATCCGATGCCATTGAAGGACCAGTTCCCAGAGCTCTCGGAGGCAGGCGTGGATTTGCTGGGCAAATTTCTGCAGGTGGATCCCACCAAACGCATCTCGGCGGCCGATGCGTTGCAGCATGCGTTCTTCAGTGAGGAGCCATTACCGGCGACTGGTGAGGAGCTGCCGATGGTGCTGCCGGTGGATTCCACGAAGAAGCGACCGCTTGCCGAAGTGCTGGCTGACGTGGCGGATGGGAGAGACGAAGGAGAAGATGGGGCCGATGGAGAAGGCGGCCGCGTCGCTATTAAAGGGCGACGGATTCTCTGAGATGAATGATGTAAGAGAAGACACTAAATGATGAAGATTATTTCACGATACTAATACCATGCACGAGACACCTGCAGCAATGGAAGATGCGGTTGGTGATCAATGGACTCTGTATTATCGCGCTCGACCAGGACATCGTCAACCCGCTCGCTGTCTATCCCTTCTTGATCTTGGCCTCGTTGAAAATGACGTGCTGTCGGACAATGGGATCGTACTGCGGGTCGCACGGATGATGTCAGGCGTTGACCACTAACACATCGTCCGCGGCGTCATATCCGTACCTTGCGGAGTGAGAGCTTGCGCTGGATGTTGCGCGGGTTCTTGGTCGTCGTGTAGAAGAAACTGCGAGGACCAACCGACACAGCTCAATATCTTCTCGTGTCTGGGTTTAAATCCCACACAAAGCATACGCACCCCGTTGCCGCCGAGCTCAGCATCTTAATGACCACGTTCTTTGCCTTTCCCTTGAGTATTCATAATCACCTGTTTGGCCCTCCATGTCGTCATATAGAGAGACGCGCAGCTCGCACCTTTGCCATCTTGCTCCAGTGTCTTCGCGAGATGTGGTGGGCGGCGGACGTTGGCCGAACCAACAGCTCCACATAGGACCATTTGATTGGCTAAAATTATACATGGTCGTTTAATTGGTAGTAAATAAATGCAATTTCTGCCAATCATACTGGCAACTTATGTACCCATCTCTCCGTCTTATTCTGAGGGGCGCAAGAAATCTCTGGTGGATTCGAATCGTCTGTGCTCTATTCATGGCGTTCAAATTACTGTAAACGAAGGCGGGAGTAAACAACATGAAAAGGCGAAGAAGGACGATTGGTTCGCGTTGCAAACCACGGGCGGTCAGGTGATCTAGTCGACCGCCATGAACGTGAGCGGGACAGGCTTGGGCACCTTCCGCAGGTACCGCGTGGCCTTTTCAAAGCCCATGGACGACACGTCCTTGTCGCCAATGCGCACCAAGAGATCACCCACAGCGATACGGCGCAGGCCGCGGCATGTCTGCTTGCCTGTGCGTTTCGTGATCAGCATGACGGGCCCCGTGTTTGAGTCTGCCTCGCGCACAGTCGAGCCAAACGGACCCTCTGTCCACTGGACCGTGTAGAACGCATCCGGGTCCACGGTGAAATATTCCAGAGGTTCCGCCGCGGGAGCCGCTGGCTTTGCTGGAGCAGCAGCGGGTGCAGTCTTGGGCTGGGCGGGCGCGGCGGCAGCAGGAGCCGGAGCCGGAGTAGGAGCCGCAGGAGAAGGCGCGGAAGCAGGGGTTGCCGCGACGGCTGGCTTGGCCGGGGTTGGCTCGGCAAAGAGCTCGGCCGTGTCAATGTATGCTGGCTTGGGTTTTGGTGCAACTGCTGGCACGGCCACAAGGTCCGCCGTGTCGACGTATGCTTTCTTCTTGCTCGGTGGGTCGGCGACCAGTTCGGCCGTGTCTTCGTACGCCGGCTTCTTTGCAGGGGGCGCCGCCTTCTCCTTCTTCGGCGGCTCGGCAAACAGTTCGGCCGTGTCAATGTATTCCTTCTCTTTCTTGGGCTTGGCAACAGCCATGGGCTTCTCGGGCTTGGCAGGTTCCGCGACCAAGTCGGCCGTATCGACATAGCTCTTTGCGGCAGCAGTTTTCTTCGGCACCGGGTCCGCCACAAGCTCGGCTGTGTCTTCAATCTGGTTGCTCTTGGAAGGAGAAGGCTTCGCCTTCACAGGGGGCGAAGGAGGAATCACGGCGCTTGTACCAACGTCTCGTTGGTTATCAACGGACGACGCTTTGGCTGGCACAGGAGTAGGGTCAGCGACGAGCTCAGCCGTGTCCAGGTAGACGGGGCTACCGCCTCGTTGTGAAGTGGGCTTGGCCACCGGCTTTGCCGCACGCTCTACCTCACGCTCTACCACACGCTCCACCACCGGCTTTGCCACAGGCTCTACCACCGGCTTTGCCACAGACTCTGTCACCGGCTTTGCCACAGCTTCTGCGACCGGCTTTGCCACAGGCTCTGCCACGAGCTCCGCCGTATCCACTGTTGGCTTGGCGCCACGACTGCTCCGCGCCTTGGTCGGAGACGCAGCCTCGGGCTGACCAGGAGCGGCGGGTGATTCCTTCGGTGGCTTTTCGGCCGTCGGACCACTCGCTCGCTCCTGGGAGATGGGTTGATCTGGTAGAGGCACAAACGTCTGCGTAGGGTCCGTCGTGTTCGCAACTGGGCGAGACGACTGAGACCGCACGAGGTGCTCATCGGGCCGTGCCATGGGTTCCACGACGGGATCCGGCGGCATTGAGCCAGTCCTGGCCGAGATGCGACGCTGACGTGGTGGCTCAGCAGCGGCAGCAGGAGGGGAAGGCGACCTGTTCACTTCGCTTTCAAACTGGAACGTGAAAATGCTGCCGCGGCTCGCATTCGGGTCGGGCGGCAAGATTGCCGTCTCTCTCTCCTCTGAATCACCCGACTGACGGCCGCCCGTACTACTATGCGAACCGCGCGCGTCTTGAAATTGTTCCTCATCGCTGCCACGCTGGGGGGCCGATGGCGATGGGATGGTCTGGAGTGACGTCACCGCACTGGGGTGCGCACGGACGCTGACAGCGCGCTGCTGCGACGGACTTGTCAGCAGCGGACCCGAGACGCGGTCCTCGGTCGCCGCGCTGCTGCGTGCGTTGCTGCTGCTGACGCTGCGGAATCGAGTTCGATCGATCGAGACTCGCACTTGCGGACTCAGTGGACCATTTTGGTTGTCGTCGAAATTCTGAGCCGACATGCCGAGCGGCGCGACTGGCGAGAGCGGGCCTTCGCAGTCGGGCACGGCCGGCATTTGGTACCCTGGCGTCGACGGTCTCGCGGAGACCGTGGTTCGGATCGCCTGGCTCCCACGGTCCTGATCCGACGGCATGCTGTTGCGACTCTTGCGGCGGAAGCGCAGCACGGCCGGCTTGGGAACGTTCATGAGGTACTGCATGGTCTCGCGAAAGCCTTCTTCCTTGGCCGACTTGTCATTGACCATGACAATCTCGTCGTCTTCCATGACGAGGTTCAACTGCCTCGACGTGCCGAGTCCCGTGAACGACCGCACAAACGGAAGGCCGCTGCGCGACATGCCAATGACGAGCCCGAGCGGGCCATAGTCCCAGAGAAACTCGTACTCGTTCTCGGCCAATTCGGGCAGCTCGACCAGGTGGTCGTCCTGCAGTTGCTTGCGAAAGCGAAGCAGCACGGGCTTGGGCATCTCGCGGAGAATCGACATGACTTCGTCCATCGAGTACTCGTTGGTCGGCACGTCGTTGCAGTACATGAGCTGGTCCGAGACGTCCACGTCGCGCCGCACCGTCTCATTGGCCTTGTCCGAGAGCCGCTTGACCATGGGCAGCTTGCTCTTCGTGTCGTATGTGAGCACAATGCCCAGCGGGCCATCTTCCCACAAGTAGTGGTATTCATTCGGCGCGAGATCGGGCAGTTGCTTCGACTGGTTCCCGTACGGCGACAACTGGAGCGTCAGGCGCACGGGCTTTGGCACGCTGCGCAAGTACTTGGCCGCGTGCTCGGCGCCCAAGTGGTACACCTTTTCGTCGCCAATCGCAACCAGCATATCGCCCGGCACAACGTCCTGTAAGCCAGACACTTGGAGCTGCTCACGCCGCGCCGTGCGGCGCGCCAGCAGCAAGACTGTCCCGCGGTCCGAGCTCACGGGCGTCACAGTGAAGCCGAACGTCGCGCCGTCGCGCCACTCGACGGCGTACATCTTGCGCTCGTCGAGCACCACGTCGGCGCTGTCGACGGCCACGGCGCTGAGCCGCGACTGGCTCGGCGCGCGCTCCATGGACGGCGGCGAGCTCATGATCGCTTCGGTTTCTTTCGAGGGGATACGCTGGGGGGGAATCCGACGGGATTAGGAATTTGTTGGAAAGTCACGGCGTGAAGCTTGAACGGATTGGCGTTGGCGTTGGACCCAATAGAATCCGTTGGTAAGTTGGTCTTCCTGTTCTCGTTCTCTCTCGGCTCGTTCTTTGCCAACGTTGGCACCGTTGGAACTTGACTGGGGCTTTTTGTTGGCGTTGGATCCTTGAGGGGAGAGCGTCTGTTACTGCTAATGACCGGGCTACCGCAAGGTTAGAGATCGGTAGAAATCGTGGGAACGCGTTGGTGTTGTTGCCGCGTTTTCGGGTGATGGCGTTGGGAACGCGGCCACGTCTGGTCGGACCACAAAGGGAGTGGACTGCTTGCGTTTTGATGGGGCAAAAATCCACCAAAGAACATTCTTCCCCTCTATAAATGAGTATGTGGACGCGTGCCGACTCTTCCTGCGGACCAGTTCGAGAGTTTCACCTGTAGGTTAGCTCGTTTACTGGAAATGAATATACTCTCAAACCAAATACTAGTCCTTCCTGTCAATCGCCTGGGGCGCTGTTCTCATATGGGTGGGATGGGAACCATAACTTATGGTTATGGTCTACTTGTAAAACTTTGGGTGAGCAAACTGGACACAAACCGACCTGTGGGTTTTCGAAGTTCGAAGGCCCACAGGACGAATCGAAGGAAGGAGTTCTCTCACGTGCGAGTCCGGGAACGCACGTATCTAAGGGTAATGTTGGGTAATGTTGGATCTGGAGTTCTAGGGTGTTCATCATGGGCAGCCACGTGCGTACCCAAGATGGTCCTTCTCCATGTGTCAAATGCTTATAACAGAAACTTGCGAACAATCACCATGACGCGCAGCAAAACTGACACTCTTATCCGCTTAATGTGTGGTCCACACCAATCACGAGAACCTTGTTCCCGCAACCTTCCGTCAACCTGTCTCTCACGTAACCAGTTTCGAGGAGTGGGTTACATTTGGACCAAAAAATGTAACCTCTTCAACCCGCCAACGCGCAATCCGTCGCCAATTTTCAAAAATGGCGGCGAGGGCAGCGATCGGGCTCGCGATCTGGACGGCATTTCCACGCGCCACAGCGAGTAATATGGCCCAACAAGCGTCCACATCGATAGAGCAGACGTCGCAATGGGGGTTTGATATGATTCCCGCTCTGATTCTTGTCGCGGCGCTCATTCTATCGCTCGAGATCTGGGACCAAACTTTCGTGTCGCGGCCGCTGTCGGCGACGGTGCTGGTCGCGTTGTGGGGGACTGTACTCTGCGAGCAACAGCGAATGGCGTCACTACTTGCCGCGATCGTCTACCATAGCGTGTATGAAGTGTACCGCGAGTTTTCGCGCGGCTTGCCGTGCGTTTTCCAGCCAGCAATGCAGTCGAGAAAGTCGCGACTGTGGTCGCGGTTCTGGCTACGCGTGTTTGTCTGGGGCACGACGCTCGCGACCACCAGTACACTGTCTCCGCCTCGATTCGACTCCCTCTCCAGATTCCTCGCGGCTCCACAGCCATCGCTGTTTGTCGCGGTATACTGCGAATGCGCTGAAGTCTTGCTACTTCTCTACTTCATGGACGCGCAAGTATTGGCCGCCTATGACCCACGGCGGCGCACGCTATTATGGGCGGCGTCGCTGCTAGTTGGCGTGCTCCACCACACGAATACGCTATCCCTGTGGACCACGGCGCTATCCCAGCAAGTGGATTCCCGGACGCTTGTGGCAGCGTTGGTAGTCGGGATGGTCGTGTCGGTCTTCGTCGAAGGCCCGAGCGTCGTCGCTTTGATGCAGCGCCTCAAGACGTCACTCCAGGCGCTCGTACGAGCCAAGCGGCAACGGCATGCGGGCAAGCGGAGAAGCTTCTTGTATCGCGCTGGTAGCGACGTCGAGGTCGTCGGCATGGTGAGCCACTACGAGGCGTACGACTTTCGCCACCACAGAGACGACGATAACGAGGCGCGGTCGCCCGTGTAGAGTGACGAGATGACATCGAGAGAGATACAGACACACAAGACTGCAAATGGAAATGGATCATATTTAGGCCACTGGCCACCGTACGAGAGACTGGCAATAGGCGGACTGGTATCCTCTCACTCTGTTTTCTCGCGGATCGAGCGGAGAACCGCGTCCAAGTCGAAGGGCGGCAGCAAGTGCTCGTACCGCTTGGACGGACGAAGGCGTTGGAGCTGCGGATCTGTTGCCTTTCTATTGAACGACGAAATGCTCAGGATCGGCGTCGTCCGTGAGGAAGATGGCGTCGTGGCAGTGGGCGGGGCGCTGGCCACGCGTGCAGCCTTGGCATTTGGTTCCCGAGGAGACAGCGGCCGCGCCTCGTTTACTGTCGCCATAGTGGAGCGGCGTCGCTTGCGACGCTGCGCGCCGTCTGGGCCATCGCCTGGTGATGGTGACGGGAGATGTGTACTGCCCCGCCGGGCGGGCCTAGCGGGACCAGCGTTGAGTGGCGGTTGTGTTTGTGTATCCATAAAGAGGTCTGTCTGGCCGTCTTGCTGGCTCGCACTGGGTCGATCGCCCCTATCGTCTTCTTCGGTCTCTTCAAGCACTTGAGTGTCCCCGTCTCCCTCGTGATCCCCCATCTCGTATTCAATGTCCACTGTTTCTTGGTCGGACGGGATCTCCAACGACTGGCTCGGCTGGCTGCCTTGTGTGTTCGCTTCATCGACGATTCTCGTAAGAGCTTGGCTCTCGGAAGTCACCGGCTCGTCGTGATCGCCTTGAACAACCGCCATGCATTCCCCATCACCGGCTTGCGACGGCTGAGGCTCCGACGGCATGGCAACATTGGAGGAGGCTGAACTAGCAAGGGGCACGCCTCTGCCTGTCGCCTGCGAGGCTCTTTCGGGAGTTGGGTACGACTGCGTCTCGGTCGCCTGCGAGTCTTGTGTGGCAGCACTCGGTGTCTTCTTTGGCGTGCGTTGAGAACTGGAAAGCTGCTTGCTCGGAGTGGACGAGCCTCGTTGGCTTCGACGGGGCGTGGAAGTAGTTGCGTCGCCCGCCATCTCATATTCGCCACTGTCGCTGTCCGTGTCACTGCAGTCCACAAAGGCCTTCTGCAAGTTGACTCGCTCGAAGTGGAAGTCTTGGCTATTGGGCACCGAGCTGTCCCCATGAGCTTGCGTCTGAGTCTCCTCCTGAGACGCGAGCGGCTCCGTTTCATTTACGACAATCCTACGGGCGGGCGACATCGCGTCACTGCTGCTCGACACGACCGTGCGACTACTGCTCGAGCCGACCATGGGATCGCTGCTCGTGAGCTGCGACTCGCCGCTTCCGGAGACGGGACCGTTCTCTGCAATCAACTGCGAGTCCGTGGGCTGCGCGAGCAGTTCGTCGTGGTCGCCCCAGCCCTCCTGTGCATCGAGTTCTCGTTCTTGATCTTCCGGAATCTCACAATCTTCGTCCAGCAGCGGGTTCTGGTCATCGAATCGCTTGGCCGGCGACGGCGTGATCCGTGGTTCCGGGGCCACCGTTTCTAGCCCTTGGCGCAGCGCCAACCGTTGCTCGAGCGCTGCTGGCGGGAACGCGGCGAGCTGCTTGGCCACCGCCGAGTGCTGTTCCAGTTCGGGCATCTCGTTGACCACCAACTCGCTGTCGTCAATGACTACGAGCGCGTCCACGAACAGCCACAACTTGGCGTGGTCTCGGCGTGCGTGGCGCATCGCCACACTACGCGACTGCTCCAGTAGCGACGGCTGCGTGGCACGGCACTGTGCGGGCGTCGCAAAGTGGTACTTAACGATCTGCACGACGCTGCCGCGTAACAGTGCGATCGACTTGTATCGCCGCGTCCTGCACAGCTCGTCGATGAGCTTCTGGGGGAGGAACGCATCAATCGAGAAGCTACGATCCACGAGCGAGACGAGCTGATGCGACGAGTCAGTCGAGCGCACCATCATGACGCGGTGTGTGGTCGTCGCGATGCCCGCAAGCCCCTGCGATTCGCTCTCATCTTCGGTTTGGCTTTGGCTCTCCAGCGCGAGCGCCGCCAGCGCATCTCTCGCGTGCGTACCGCCCATCGATTGCGCGACATTACGCGGCGTCGGATCGTCCAGCAGCAGCGCCAGCGACTCGCGCAGCAGGAAATCCGTGAGCGCGCGCATGCCAACGAGTCTTCTCCCCACCACCTTTTGCTCGTTTATCTGATGAGCTTTTCGCGCCTTTTATTCTGGGGAGGTCAAATCCATCGATACGGTAACAATTGACAAATACCGTAAAAAGCTGTCCCGAATCATGAATCCAAACGAGGGATTACGTACTTAATGAGTACTTAAGAGATGCTGTTCAGTCCGTCGACGAACTTAGTGGGACCCAATATTTCGAGCGCATCTCCATTGCGGTTCACTCATTGCACAGACCACGGGAGCGAGAGGAAGATCGGCTTTGGGCGGCACTGACGATCTCTCTTCTCTCGGCCGCTCCCTCTCGGCTCCAGCCATGCTGTACGCGTCCAACATGGCGTCGGCCGTGCGGCGCCACGTGGTGATGACGCATGGCGCGTCGATGCGCACGACCGCGATCACGAAAATCCAACAGCGCGGCGCACGCGCGACGCCGCCGCTGCGGCGAATCGTGCAGCAGGTTCAATCGCAGCAGACAGCGAGTACTGTGGGCGATGCGTCCGCAGCAGTGATGCCCGCTGTGTCGTCGGCGGTCCGTGGTGGCGTGCGCCGTGGCGTCGTCGCGGTGGGGACAGCGGGGCGTGGGCGCATCACACGCTATGTGCGCATCAAACACGGCCACACGGGCAAGCCCAAGGAACCAAAAGGTGTGTTGGCGCGGTACCAATTGTTGGAACGTATTTCTGGAAAGTTGGTGATTCAGATTGGAGTACTGTTGGCCAGCACCGACAAAAGCGGAAGAGGCAGCGGCTGCTGCATCCGAGCGGACCCATGCGGCGAACCACCGACTCGGGCTCACCAAGAATGCACTGGTATGTTGTAGACTTGTCTTCATGTGTTGGACGCTTTCCAACGTTGGATATTTGTTGATCAATTATCGTAGACACTCCGCTTCCAAAACGAGAACTCGTACTTGAACTGGGCTCGGAATGGTGTCCTGGCATCGTCGGTCGGCGTTGCCATGTATGCGCAGGAGCACCACCGCGGCGCGCAGCTCAGTGGCGCCGGCCTGCTGCTGCTGGGCTTTGGCTACATTGGTGTGGGCACAGCCAAGTACATCCATTACATCTTGCGCTTCCGCCAAGTCATGGAGCTGTCGTGGGGGAGCGTCTTTGCCACGTCGTCCCACGCCGCGGCGGCGCTCATCATCTGGCTCACGGCCACTGCCTCGTTCCTCGTACGTTCTTTTTTTATTTGTTCTGGCAACGTCCGATATTTATTTAGACTGATACTTTTTTTTCTGGCCAACGAAACAGGAAAGCGTGCCGCTCGAGCTTGATGCGATGCTGCTGACGGAGCCCATCATTGACTTTTTGCCGTTCCGCATTCGCCAAGGGCTCATTGAGACGTACAGTCTCTACCTAGACGATCTCGAGCACCACACAGACGAGCAGGAGCGCGTGCTGCGAGCGATCCGCGGTGAACAGTACGAGCCGCGTACGACCGTCGTGCCACCGCTTGCGGTCGCACCTGTGCTGCCCCCGAGCATTGACACGCCGAGCTCATAACGGAGTGCAGGGGTCTTGTTTCTCTCTTTCTTGTCTCCCGAGTGAGTGGAACCATCCACTCATTTCTGTTGCTTCAAGCAAAAAATGAAGAAGAGGACTGCGTTTACTTGTTGTGCATTTTGTGTTTCTCATGCATGAGAGAAGAACAGTATGGGTATCATATTACTACTACGGAGTATTAATAAAGTACTACTTCGCAGTTCACAGTATGTGTTCCAAAGTCACTCCACTCGGACGCTGTAGCTATTCCCCCAGCGGCTCCCACTCCCACAAACTCATGCCTTACACGACGGTGGCGCCGAGCGGAAGAAGTTCCAGACTTCACTCGGCAGCCACGATGTCTTGGCGTTGGCGTCCAAGGGCGAGTACTGGTGCACGCCATCAAACGCAACGTACGTGACCGGGTGGCCGCTCGAGCAGCGGCGATACTTCGTCTTGATGTGGCTCGCCGAACCGACCGTCGGCTCAAGCGCCGTTTGGTTCTCGCAGCCGTTGACCTCGACAAAGCGGTCGCGCATGAGCCGACCCTTGGTAATTGGGTTGGCCGGGTCGCTCACGCCATGGGCCACAAAGAACGCCACGGGAAGCGTCTTGATATCAGCAGGCCACGGTGTGAAGTCCGTGCCCGAGACCACGGCAACGGCGCGGAACTGTGCGCCACGTGCGTTGGCAATCGCGTACGCCATCGAGCCGCCAAAGCTGAATCCCACGACGAATCGCTGGGTCGTGTCGATGCAGAGTTGGCTGTCGGTGGTGGCCACGATCGCATCCATAAAGGCCATGTCGTCGCCGTTCGCGTTGAACCACGCATTGCTGAGCCCCTGCGGCGAAATGAAGATGGTCGAGGCGCCAGCTATGGCGTGGAGACCGTAGTAGCTGCCATTGCCGAACCTGGTCGACACTGCCTCAACATCCCGCATGGTGCCGCCGAACCAGTGGAGTTCGATCACGACGCGGTGGGGCTTGTACGGTCGGTAAGTCGGTGGCACGCGGACGATGAACTCGCGCACTGTACCGTTGACTGTGACGTTATACGTGCCGCTCGTAAGCGGCTGCGCCGCGTGACACCCGTCACTGCCCATCGCGGACGCGGGAAGCACGAGCCGACTCGCCATCGCCAGCAGCACACAGCCAACTAACTGCCTTGAAGAGGGCAAACTTGAACGACCCCATACCTACTGGTCGAAGGTGAGACGCGAGACGCTTTTCTTGTAGGTGACGGAAGAGAAACGTAGAATGAGCCACTAGCGACACGAGTGCGTGCGTCAAGTATGGTGCGGGGACAGTGATACGCGAAAGCTGCTGTTGGGACGTGAGGCACGAGTGAGCTGCTGACTCGACAAGTGATGCTCTCGGAGATCGTCTGCCGTCCATCCACTACTACTATCACATCATACAATATCTCCGCATCGAAGACCAAGTGTCCAGGCCGACGTGGAGAGACAACGAGGACTCGCAAAGAGGCAAAACTCTCTCGTTGGAAGCGTACCGCACCACCTCTACTGCCCCCCGAACACACGGATTCGCGGTGGCACACACGCGCCAGAGTATGAACATGTAACACTGCCGAGTTGTGTGAATATCAGAGACTGCAGGCGAGCGACACGGAAGAAATAGACCGCTCGTGGCGTCACACGTGTTGTTGAAGTATCGACTGCATGAGACCAACTGGGGACTGGGAAAGTGGCTGGTGGTGTTTCCCGCAGTGGTCTGTGCGCCCATCCCGTCGGCGTTGTATTAATACCAACAGCTTTAGTCTATCACAGCACCAGAGCGCCATTGCATCCGCGGGGCATTTTGTCCGTGGATCTTCCAGGCCACGGCCATCCACGGTGGGTGGCCGTGGCCTATGAGATGATGAGACCAAGGCCGCTCGTGGACCACGAGTCGTGGTTGTTCGGAGGCGGGAACAATTACGGAACCGGTATTAGAACACAGTTTTGCTGAAACAGGACCGATAAACGAATGGTCCAGTCGCCGCTTAGCTCGGCAGCAGTTGGCAGCCCACGTGGGCCGCTGATGACGCAGACGTCCCGCTGCAGGACTCAATTGTCGTATGGGGGTAGGGTTTGCCGTCGCCCTGATATATTCCCACAAAAATAAATTTGTGATTTGCACAAAAACATGCACCTTTGGATTGCGTGCACTCTATCGTCCAGTGGACTTTGAAGGTCGAATGTTTTAGGCATGTGTTTTAGGGGTCGAAAGGGCAATTTTCCCGTTCATTTATCAAAAGTTCTAAATTATAACTATAACGCCATCTTCGCTAAGGCCGTGTTCACGCAAAATACCGTTTTCCGAAACTGCCATTTTCTCCGTCCATTTCCAATAAGTTCTGCTCCCCAAAACTCAGTTTTCGAAACCCGTGTTCACGCAAACCCACGGATGTCAGTATTGAAAACAACTATTCCGAGGTTGATGACCTTGGTTCTGTGTCCTGAAGAAACATTCCAAAACCTTATCCCATACCACATCGAACTCAGCCGTCAACTCTTCCGCCCAGCCCTTTGGCTTTTAACCCTTCTCGGCCTTGAAACTGTGATCGTTGCACAGCTCAATAACGGTATCCAGCAGTCTGTGCTATTGTTCAATGCGCGCGGTTCGCCGTCATTTGCGCGATGAGTGCTTGTTTTCTCCGGTTGGACTTGCATTGCTTTTGTTGGTTTCCTTTCGTTGGTTTCCTTTCGTTAGATTCTCAAATCCATCATATATCATCCGAGGCCAACACCTTAATACCCAAAGAGCCAGGTTGGCAAATGGCATTTTCAAAATTCGACCCTCCCCATAAATATTGAAAATGCCGGGTTTCACGTGAAAGTGGAGTTTTGATGACTGTGTGTTCACGATGATCATTTTCACCAAAACTTCATTTTGAGCTCAAAATGGGCATTGTGACTCTTCCGTGAACACGGCCTAAAACATTCCCCCTTGTGCCATTATTCTTGAAGGCTGCCAGTGGCTTAGGGCAGAGAGCGACGCGCCCTGACTGCATCTGCTGGTGGCGCTGTACTGAACGTGTGGGAAACTTATGAGACGCACTCGCAGTACATCATGGGCGGAACGATTCCCGTTTTTAGGGTCTTTTTTCTGTTTCTGGTCCACCCAAAACGGGGTTTAACGTGTCTAACTGGACCGATTGACGCACGCAAGTTGTCTGCATGGCAGCCATCTGATGGATCCTATCACGTGTCCACGCTCTGCCATGCATGTTGCCATGGCATGGCAAGAGATGCCTCCCTTTCTCCACAAGACAATAATTCAATTGAGAGCCTCCACCCCATGCACCCCATGAAGAACGCGAGCCCACCGCCCATGCTGCAGCCGGGCTTCGGCTCGTTCCACTCGCCCGCCAGCTCCCAACACGCTCAACAACTCGAGCGGATACCACGCGCGGACCGAAGGCGCCACCACGCCGCTGCATGCCTCGCTCTACGGCAGTCTCCGCCGTGGCGACGTCGTGAGCTTCTACTCGGTCGAGTGCGCGGGCCTCGTCGGCGCCACGTTCTCGTCCGTCTTCTCGATCCTCGTGCTGCTCTACCTCACGGCACCACTGCTCGCCTCGACGCTCACACCGCAGGAACAGCTCGGTGTCTCGCGGCTCACGGAGCTGCCGTTCTGCCTGGCCTTTCTCATCGGCCTGCTCTCCGACTGCGTCCCCATTTGCGGCCTACGACGCAAGGCCTACGTGCTCATCGGACTCGCACTCAACGCGGTCGCGACGACCGTGATCGCTGTGGCAGCCAAGTACATGGAGACCCACGTAGCGCGCCACGAACGCACTGGCGCTGTGGGGGTTATCATTGTCATGATCGCCGTGGCGGGCTTTGGCTGCATGTTCTCCAACGTCTGTGTCCACACACGCACGATCGAGCTGTCGCAGCGCGAGCCGCTCGCGACGCGCGGCCATCTCCAGGCCAGCTACCTGATCTTCCGCCGCATCGCGTCCTTCACTACGTACGTGTACACGTACTTTGTGCTGGGCCCCACACCCGGGGCCCCGCCGCGAGTCGCTCTCTCGACAGCGCTCTACATTTCCGTGGCCATCTCACTCGCGCCTCTGCCGCTCATTCTTCGCTACTGGACCGAAGAGTTCTACTCGCTCAGCGATCCCTTCTTGACGCGTGCCAAGATCTGCTGGCGCATCTTGCAGCAAACGGCCGTGTGGCGCACGCTCCTCTTCTTTAGCTTTTTCGTGCTCTTCCTCAACATTCGCTTCACGACGCCCGCGGCCACGGTGCTCGCGTGGGCCGGTGCTGCCAAAGACAACGCTCTCGTCACGCGCATCATCACGGAAGTCTCGATGCTGTGTGCCGTGCTGCTGTGGCGGTACGGCTTCCTGAACCGCCCGTGGCGGTCGTTTTTCGCACTCGCGCCGTTGCTGCTCATCGTGCCATCGGCCATCACGTCGGCAATCGTCTCGTACGGCCTTGTTCGCAACCGGTACGCGTACCGAGCCATCATGGCACTCACTGGCGTCGCCGACGGCATCAGCATCGTCTCGAACCTCATTCCACTCACCGAGATCGTCCAGGAAGGCTCCGAGGGCGCGCTGGTCGGCATCGCGTCGACCATGCAGCGGCTGCTCGCCATCTTTGTCACAACCAACGCACAGGGCATTTTCCAAGCGAAAAACTTTTACAATCCCGCCCATGTCACGCTGGCGGATGACTCGCACGCACACGACGTTGTCTTTGGCACGCTGCTCTTCAACTACGCGCTCAACGCACTCAGTATCTTTGGGCTGCTGCTTCTACCACGCCAAAAGCTCGACGCACAGCACATGCGCATGTACGGCGGCTTCACCAAGGTGGCGTCGTCGGCGCTGGTCGCAGGCTCGGTGCTACTGCTGCTCTACTCAGTCTTCCTCAACGTCATGACCATCATCCCGAGTACGTCATGTTCGCGAATCGTGGGCGGCGCAGGATGCTGAGACCCCCACCACCTCGATGTACCCTGTTTTTGTGTAGCATTTTTTATGTCCGTATGGATGAGCCATTTTATGTACATGTGGTTGTCGAATGGATCTGGTTGCTTCACGTCTTCACTGCAAATGCAAATGCCTCGTCGCTCGCGTCGTTCTCTTTAGTATAGCGTAAGGACCAGATAAAGAATTTCTACGCTGCTAATTATTCACTGGTACGACTCGCTGTAGAGTCGAGTTGTACGGTAGCCACAACGGTACTCGGTACTGTAACGACGGATGTCTCGAGGCAGGGGTAGTTATATGCAGGCTCACGAGCGCTCCCTGAGGGAGCTGCGGCATTGGGATATCTTCTTCCTTGAAATATTTTACGAGCTCGGAACGAACTGGTTGTGGTTCTGTATCTTGCCCACAAAGTGATACAAGCAAGGACACAGCCCCAAGAGAATCTACATTTTCCCGGATAGAATCTGTTGGATCGTATCGAGTAAAGTGGCACGCTCGACCGCAGTCTTCGGATTTGTGAGGGAGTTCGAGTAATTATTCTCGAGCGAGTGTGCCGGTCGCCACTGCGCGCGCTCTTTTTGTCGGGATTCATCAGCCTTGATCTAGGGATCTAAGCTACCTCCCACGGCGCTACTTACCGCGAGGTGGCTCGCCTGTGCCATCCCTTGGGGCTTCTCTGGCGCCGTGGGGTAGCTCAGGCACCTGTCATTTAGAGAGCTTGCACCCAAGTATGATATTCAGCACAAACTGTATGCAGGATGTTGAAGCTTGTCAGGAAAAAATTTCTTGGGGGGGACTGTCACTCTATGAGTGAGGCGTCGAAAAATAGCAGTCGTTATTGTGTTCATGTTGGTCTTCTGGGTCTAGATCTTGCTGTTTCTAACTGCATCCCGTTGGTGTTGGTGCTGATCTAGGCGCTGGGCATGACTGAAAGGCAGCGACTGTATTACGCAGTATTGATAACCTTGTACGTCGTAGTGTTAGTATTCGTTCTACTACTTCGAGTTTCCTGTGTTCCCATCAGACGCTGCCCTGCTCTCCCCAACAGTTCGCACCCCCACAAACTCACGCCCGACACGGCGGTGGCGCTGAGCGGAAGAAGTTCCAAATTTCACTCGGCAGCCACGACGTCTTCGCGTTGGCGTCCAAGGGTGAGTACTCGTGCACACCGTCAAACGCAACGTAAGTGACCGGGTGGCCGCTCGAGCAGCGGCGATACTCCGTCTTGATGTGGCTCGCCGAACCGACCGCCGGCTCAAGCGCCGTCTGCTTCTCGCAGCCGTTGACCTCGACAAAGCTGTCGCGCATAAGTCGGCCCTTGTCGATTGTGTTGCCCGGATCGCTCACGCCATGGGCCACAAAGAACGCCACGGGTAGCGTCTTGATGTCGGCCGGCCACGGTGTGAAGTCCGTGCCCGAGACCACGGCAACGGCGCGGAACAGCCCGCCTCGCGCGTTAGCAATCGCGTAGGTCATCGAGCCGCCAAAGCTAAATCCCAGGACGAAGCGCTGGGTCGTGTCGACGCAGAGTTGGCTATCAGCGGTGGCCACAATCGCATCCATAAAGGCCATGTCGTCACCATTCGTGTTGTACCACCCGTTGTCCAGACCCTGTGGCGAAATGAAGATTGTCGTGTTGCCGATGAGCGCCTGGAGACCGTAGTAACTGCCATTGCCGTACTTGGTCGACGCGGCCTCGACGTCCCGCATGGTGCCGCCGAACCAGTGGAGCGCGATCACGACGCGGTGGGGCTTGCTCGGGCTGTACGTTGGTGGCACGCGGACGATGAACTCGCGTACTGTGCCGTTGACTGTGATGTTATACGTGCCGCTCGCAAGCGGATGTGTCAATTGACACCCCGGACTGCCCATCGCGGACGCGGGCAAAGCGAGCAGACTCGCTGTTGCCAGCAGCAGACAACCGATGGCCTTCACAAAAGAAAACTTGAATGACCCCATACCCGAGGGAGGTGAGACGAGAGACGCTTTCCCTGGAGGTGATCGAAGAAAAATGAAGAATGAGCCACCAGCGATACGAGTCCGGCCATAACGTCACGAGAAGCTCTTTGAACGGTGAGTCTCGCAGCACGACTCGTGCGTGGAGCCGAGACCCACTTGCCGGGGTCAGCTGCTGCTTACTCGACAAGAGACACTCTCGACAGCCATCTGTCAGCTTTCCACAGCCACCACTTACGGGATGTGTGCCTGGAACGTCCGGCCGGAAACGCCAGGCGATGTACGTGATACCAGAGTAAGCCCAGCCAAGGACTTGCGATACTCTTCGATTCCTTTTGACCGTATCAGCTGCATACAGGACGCTGTTCTATGCAGCACAGGACTGCATGAGAGAAATAGACCGCGTGGTACTGGGATCGTTCAAGTGCACCCAGCCAGCCATGGCTTCGACACTTCGACCACTGGAGTGGTGTTGTCTAGTGAGGGGTAGGGTTTGCTGCTGCTGATAATATCACCAGTGATATGTAGCGTTCCCCACCTCCTGCTCATTTGCACAGAAACTACGCCACTTCGTGCCTTGCCACTCACCTAGATTACCCAGGGGGCTCCGATAGTTTGCTTGTCTGGATTTCTGCCATGATACCGCGGCCCCAGACCCATTGTGCGACGCAGGGCATTCTCCAAGCCAAGACTATCGACGATTCGACGGCGATCACGCTGAAGGACTCGTAGACGCGCCCCGCGGCCTTCATACGTTATCACGCCCTTGGATGCTCCACTTCTGGAGTGGTCGACGGGGTTGCCGATACATCTTCATCAGTCGCATGTGGCGTTTATTCTTGCTCCTGTCGATACGATGCGATCTTTGACGCTCGCACAGTATTGTATCGCACGGAAGTGGTGTCTCCGTTGGCCATTCGCGCACTGCTGCTGCTTCCACCAGGCGCCATTGGTGTTTCGGGCTTGGCCCCAAACTCAGTTCGTTTGTCTCTGTCGTGGGTAGCCATGGCTGTCAAGCGAGGAAATACGAGTCTCTGACGCTGACGCTTCGTCATGTAGACGCCTTGTGCAGCACCAAAATAGACAATACTGCCCTGCGACTGGATAATGTCGGGTAGTCGTCAATCACAGAGATCCCTGCACCGTTCCTCGACAACGTTGTCGATAGTTGAGCTCTTCAGCTGACACGACGGATCCCGGCGAAGCATTCATCGCGGCTACTGACACTAAAGATATCGGTAAACCTCTTTTTCCCCTGTATTGTAACTCGTATAGACTCCGTTGGGTGTTACATTGATGCCTTCCTCACCTTGGACTCGCAGTGAGGAATAACACTGTTTTCATCGGTCTTCTCCGCCAGCAGTGTCGATACACTGATATTTCTCAGCAAACCTCGCCAGAAGTCTGCTCAACAAACAATCACTTGCTCCATCGTGGTCAGTACCGTCCGCGGTCGTCTCTCGAGGACGATCGGTAATGCGAGTCGCTTTTGCGGCTGCGATATTTGTCATCGTATTGGGAACCGGAGCCGGAACGACGGTAGTTTGAGCGCGACGGCGAACGTGACGGGGATCGCGATCGCCCTCGGGAATGGCGTCCATCACGGGAGCGACGTGGTGACCGCGATCGCGAACGAGAACGCGAGTTGGACCGAGATGAGCGCGAACGGGAATGGGAACGCGAACGGGAGCGAGACGACGAGCGGGATCGGCGTCGTCGTCGGCTATTGCGACGCTCCGGACTACGGGATCGAGATCGCGAGTGTCGTCGATCACTCCCATTTCCATTGCGATGGTATCCATTGGCAGACGCTGGGCGCTCCATACCATGCCGTGGGGATGGTTCCGACTGCAGATGCATCGGTGGAGGGCGCATCGTTGGCGGAGGGGGAGGACGGAACGGCGGCGGCATACCCCCTGATGGAGGACCAAATTGGTGCATCGATGGAGGTGGTGGACGGAATGCCGGTGGGACTCCCGGACCTCCCATGTGCGGAGGCAACGATCGAGGGAATGATCCCATGGGCGGTCGAGGCGGCGGAGGAGGTCCACGAGGCGGCACAGGGCTGGGCATCGCTGGCGCCGAGACGACTTGAGAGGGCATCGGTGGTGGTATAACCACCTTCGGAGTTTCTTCATTGTCGGACAAATCCATGGACGAGTCCTCCGACTTGTGGACAGGAGGCGCCTGAGACGCCACCGCGTTCGCAACAAACTTGGTGGGTGTCGCGTTCCCATTTCCCATATCGTTGGCTGGTGAACCAACCGACAATCGGCTTGACTCGCGACGCAGCTTTTGCTCGATATTGTGGCGGATCTGCATGTCTCGTTCTCGTCGCTTGCGCAGCGCGTCGGTGCGAATCTTTTGCTCTGATTCTTGACGGCGCTTGAAGCTCTGAATCGGAGGCGGCGCGAACTTCTGCACACTCGCCTTCAGTTTCGTCTCCAACTCAAATACAGCTTCTTGCACGGCCATGTGTTCGTCTTCGTTCAGCTCGTCGCAGTCGAAAAATGTGTCGTACTTTTTGGCCACCTGCAAAAGTGCAAAATGCCACCAGATCAGTAACGATTCGTAAATCTCATCCCCGAGATCACTTTGAAAATACGTACCGACTGGAGTGTCTCCAAAACGTTGTTGTCGGCATTCTTCTGCAGCGCGTCATTGGCCCGCTCAGTCCACTGCAACGCCCGCTCGCGGTCTGATCCTAATGCATCCCACAATTCGATAGTGTCTTCACCCTCGGTGCCGGCCGCCACGCGTCGAAGCCGGTCACGGAGCAGGCTATAGTCTGGTGTATCTTCGTACTTGAGACCCTGCAAGTACTTCATGATGGCCAGCAAGTGGCTCCCGCCTGGAAGTCCCTCGACGAGCAGGCCTGGCCGTTTCTCTGTGTAGTATTCCTTGAGCGTAAACACGGTCTGGCGATTCTTTTGTTGTGCGTCGGTCGCCCACGGCAGTTCTCCTCGCATAAAGTCGAGCACGAGATAATACCACGACCACAGATCATCCTTTGGACCGAGCTCTTGGCGGCGGTGGGCACTCAGCGACGCATACATCGATGTGCCTCGAAACTCGGCCACCGGTCGCGCCGGAATCACGGTGCCGTCGGTCAAATGCTGGCGCGACAGCCCGAAATCAATGAGCAAGTATCGGCGCCGCACCGAAGGCATGCCGGCCTTGAGCGCGCTGAGAGCAAAGTTGGAGGCCTTAATGTCGCGGTGCACATAGCCGTGGCGGTGGAAGGCCTCGATGGCGTCCAGCATTTCAATGCCCACACCCACGCACTTGGACACGGGCACGCCGTGGATCGACTCGGGCGACACGCGCAGCATCGACATGCTCTCGCCCAAGAGCTCCATCACGAGCACTGTACTCTCGGCATGCTTGCTGTCCACAATAAAATCATAGGAAGATTAACTCTTGCCAGCCGCAGGAATATCAAGCATACAGAACGTACCCGTGGTAGTAATACCGGCAGACGTACGGGCACTTCTGGAGGCTTTTGAGGATGGTGCTTTCCCACTCGAGCACGGGCTTGAGCGCGCTCGGTGCCTCCACCTTGATGGCCACTTTGTCGTCGCCGTCGACGCAGAATGCCGAGTAGATCTGACTGAATGTGCCCTGTTCCCATTGGATCCAACAAAATGGTGAGCCAACGGTGGCGCGTTTCCGCCGCGGCATCAAAAGGGCAACCGCACCTCGCCGATCTTCTCCGCGACGCGCCACTTCTTGGCTACGATCTCGCCGGCCTGCGTAGCAGCATAACCCCTTATCGTCAACAACAAAGCCACAGATCTCCACGCAAGCCGGAAGGGGACGTACCAAAAGGATGTTTTTGTTGACCGATTCCATGGGTTCTTGGATGAGTCCACGTTTTGCCGCGGTCGTCAGACGCGATGGCGGAGGATCTGGCCGCCCAACTTTCACGCAGCGGTGCGTCTCGATCTGCTTAATGCGATGAGCTACTGTGATCTACGTGGCGCCGCGTAGAAGCTCCTCAGGCGCCGATCGCACGCGCCGTCCCCCCCGCGAGATTGGTACGCCAAAGAGTTTCCGCCGAATATCCTTTTCCCGCGCCACCACGTTTTGCTTGGTCCCGAAGGGTGGTACTGAAGCAGACAAATTGATATATACTTGTTATATACCGTACGGATGTCACTCCAACGAGGTTTAATGTTTAGTGCCATCTGAGCCGCTCGTGGACCGCAAAAAAGCTCCTGTCGAGTTTCTCATCGTTCCTCCCCAAGCAAGCCCGACGCCACCGTAAGACGCAATGAGCTGGCGAGCACAGATCTCCCGCGCGATCCAGGAGCTTCGCTTCGTGGCCTGCGACACCTCCCAGCACAGCCAGGGCCTGCGGTGCGTGTAGTCTCATAATGGATGTATCAGAGCGGGTGGATTGTGACGCACGAGATTCCGTGCCATGCAGCCAGTTTTTCCGCAACAACTATACCGAGCTCAAGATGCTGAACCCGCTCACGCCGTTCGTGTACCGCGAGGCCGACGATATGAAGCCGTTTGTCTACGCGCGTTTCGGTGCGTTAGGGATTCGTGCAGTTTGGGTAGCATCTCGTTTGCATGACGACTAATGGGTTTCTCGACAACTAGACTGGGGCAAGGAGAAGCAAGTGTTTGTGGAGAACAAGAGCGAGGAAGAGATTCTGGCGATTGTCAAAGGTCTCGTGGAGCTCGGTCACACGCTGCCCAAGTCGCCCGAGAGCGACGTGTACGTCGCTGCGCCCATTATCGACTCGGCGCTCGGGGAAGACGCGTACAACTCGATCAACTTGACGTGGGACGGCAAGACTGTGCGCCGCAACCCGGACTTTGACGTGCCGCTCGAAGAGGCGCTCAAGGACGACTCGCACGAGGACATCGACTACGAGTAAGTGTTTTATAGGTCTCGGTCGGTCGATGGGTTGGGTTCGCTCTGGAGATGTCGAGAGTCCCCCATTCACATGCAGAAAGAAAGTAATACAGAGACACGGGCGGTTACAGTGAGTGCAAGATGGATACATCGGCGTGGATTATCTCTCGATAGCGCTGCTCCCAGTAGTTGGTCGTGCACTGAGTGGCGGCAGCTTCAGCTTCTGTGCGGGAGGCACGCAGCTGAGGATCTCCTCCGTCTCGCGGCTTGGTGCTGGCGCGGTCGAGAGCCGTCGTAGTCGCACGGGTCGCACCACGAGTCCAGGTCGAGAAGACGGCTTTGTCGGTTCTAGACTGGCCATGGAAGGGCCCAACGCACCAGCGGATACGCCTCGTGGCATGGCCTGCGGCTTGGGGGCAGTCGCGGGTGGCGCTGGCTGGTAGAGGCGCCTTTCGTCGTGGCTCTCCTTCTCCTGGTTGTTCGGACTGTGGAGCAGCTCCAAGGGTTTCAACCTACTACGCCACCATGGTCAGTTAGCTAGCTGTCTTTGGTCGTTTGATCGAGAGGAGGCCAGGCGCGTCACCTTGGGACGACGGATGGCTTGCGGATACTCCCACGTGTGCTCGACGACGAAGAAGGAGGATGTGGTGACGTCAATACCGACGCCGGCTCGTGCTGCGGTTTGCCGGGATCTTCTTGGCGGGCTTTCAAGGGACTCGCGTCGCGCTGCGGCTGTTCGTCTTGTTTCTCGAGACTCTGCGTGCGCGGCATCTTGAGCTTTGGGGTGTTGCATTCTGGTTGATTCCCAACTGGCTTTTCCTGGTTGTCTCTCGCCTCTACTAAAGTCGACGCTGGCATGGTACCGATCGTACTTTCGCTCTGAGCGTCTCCCGCCAACTGAACGAAGGCATGGTTCAGCAGCCTATGAATCGAAGCACGCTCTTCTGGATTGCGTTGCAGACAGAGCGAGAGGAATGACGCCGTCTACGTAGCACAGAGAGATCCGATGAGATTCCAATATGCAGATCGAGTTAATAGTTTAGTTGACCTCTTCTGTGGCATCAGCAGGGATCGTCGGTGTCTTGTTGCTTGATACGATCTGGTACATGGCTGTTAGTGGGTTACTGTACTGCTGCCACGGAGAGTGGCCTGTGAGCATCTCGATCACGGTGCAACCGAGGCTCCAAATGTCGGCCTTGAACCACCCGTCCTCGCTCGTCTGCTGTTCGGCGCGGATGATCTCCGGTGCCATCCAGTGGGGCGTACCCTTGAGCCCGCCAACAAGCGACACGCTGCCAACTTCTTTGAAGGCGCCAAAGTCGCCGAGCTTGATACTCTCAGTCGAGCTTGTTAGAAACACGTTGGCGCACTTGACGTCGCGGTGGGCAATACCGTTTTCGTGGAGATTCCGCAGCGCCTCACACAACTGGCGTGTGTACTTTCTCGTGGTCGCAAGCGGGAGCGCACCGCCGTGACGAAGCCTGGCACTCAGGGACCCTCCAGCGACGTATTCCATATAGATACTGAGGTGCTTGGCCTTTTTCTCGGTCGCCTTGTAATACGTAACGAGGTTTTCGTGCTGGAGCTTCTTGATCGTCCGGACCTCGCGCTTGATCGCCTCGATCTCGGCGGCCGACAACTCGTGAGTTATGATGACCTTGACCGCGAGCTCTCGCCCTGTGGCGACCTCGACACAGCGGTACACAGATCCCTGGGCGCTGTATAAAGATGACGATTATCAGAGAGGGAAACAAGTAAGAAGTGCAACCCACGACATACCCTTGGCCGATCTTCTCTTTGCGTGCATACTTTCTTGAGCTCGGTAAGGGCGACGACGACGACGCACTGCTGGCTTCGGAGAGAGTGGGCGATAGAGGCGATAGAGAGAGTTTCTCACGCGCAGAGTCGCGGTATTCATTGTCGAGCGCGATCGGATGCTGTCGTCGTGACGGCGCAGGAGCCGCTGGATCGACGCGGTCCTTCATTGTGAGGATCGAGGAGAAAACGCACTTCTCGACGGCCACAAGCCCACGCAATTATGATGCGCACGCATCTCTCAAGGAGGAGAAAATAACACAATCCAGACAACCAGAATAGAAATGGGGGTGAACGAAAGGAATAATGGCTTCGCCTCTTGGATTTGATACCACAGGCAGCCACAATCCCATAACCCAAGAAGTTATACCACCATGTGCCTGTGAAAATACATTCTCTCTGTGACGATACGCGAGACGATCTTGCTCACGAATCTTCTGCACAAATCTCGCGACTCAGACGGAACTAGCCCTCATCATGGAGTGCCCCCCCTGTGGAAGCTTGTTTTTATGGAGCTGGGATCTCCTGGATCGTCGCTGGGAAGGCGGCGCCGCTCGTGAAGAACGAGCGTCGAACCGTCGCGTGCGCCGCCACGAACGCCTTCAGCATGTCCTTCTCGATACACACGAACGCGATGCGCTTCTCTGCAGGCAAACGACGTGTGCGGAATGCATCGCGAACGGCTGCCATCGCGACTTCGGCAGCCTCTTGCTTGGGATACTGGAGCGTACCGGTCGAGATCGATGCAAACGCCGCACACTTGACACTCGCGGCTCTCTCAATGGCAAGCAACGCCTTGCTGTACGTGTTGTAGAGTCGCACTCGACGATCGCGATCGAATCGAGATGGCCCAACACAGTGGACAAGCAACTTGATATCACCGTCGCCCGGTGTCGTGAGAACCTCACGAATATCGGGGCGTTCGCTCGCATTCGGGATATAGCGGTCCACGTTCACACCGATACGGCGGTGCACGCAGCCGGCAACGCCGATGCCCGGATTGCGGAACGAAGAAGACGTGGGAAACGCCAAGCAGTCCACACGCAGACCATTCACGTCTGTTATGGTCCCTAAGTCTCCGGCGAGCACAAAGATACTCGCATCGAACTGCTCGAGTTGGCTTCGGCGACTCAAATACTCGTTGAGTTCTGGTCCTCCCGAGCGGCACGCCACCGTCGGTGTGATCGTAGTTGCACCGTCAAGCCCATCGCGTACCGTCACATACTTCCACAGCGCAGCGTTGGTGAGTAGTCGCCTCCCAACGCCTGTGCCGTCGAGCGCGTCGCAAAGGTTCACCAAGTCGTCTGTGGGCAAGAAACGCAGCAGGCGGTCCGAAAAGAGCTCTTCGTGGGCGACGAGTGTCTCCACAAATCGGTGGGCTGATCGTGGTAACGGTGCGGTGGTCGCCATGGCCGAGGACCCGACTTGCGTTTTATCTCGGTGGGTTTGCGAGCGAGTGACTCGCCGCGGCGCGTCGTCAGTGGTGTCTCGGGAACGCTTCCGTTGGCGGGCCATGACCGGGAGTGCCAACCGTCGAACAACGAAATGCCGGAGAGCCTGCCGGAGAGAGAGAACAATCTGGGACGAGCCGCCAAGAAGTCTGGCCACACACGTCGCAGACACCTCAACTTCGACCTGGATACGCGGTACTTGGTTGGCTAAAATGCACTACATTATTAGCCAATACGATCACGCCAGAATTTTCTTCCAAAGTCGAAGATCTCACATGCGCAGTCAACTCCGCATCGATCTTCGTCCGCCATCGCCGCCTGCCTCGTCGCGATGGCGTCGTTCCTGCGCCGCACTGCGGTCTTTCTACTCGCTCTCTATGCCACGGGACCCACTGCTGATGTGCGTGCGTCGACGCTGCCCTCTCACGCGCGCAACGGCCGCCTGTGGGCCATGATCCAGGCCGAGACCCAGGGGCTCTTTTCGACGTCGTCGCCGGAGCTCTGGTTCAAGCAGCGCGTGGACCACTTCTCCGAGAGCGACACGTCGACCTTCCAGCAGCGATTCTACGAGGTCAACACCCATTGGAAGAGTCCAGACGGGCCCGTGATCCTCTCGATCGGCGGTGAGGGCGCACTAGACCGGCCGCCCTGCGGCGGCTTCATCGACACGCTCGCGCAGCGCTGGGGCGCCAAGGTGCTTGCGCTTGAGCACCGCTTTTACGGCAAGAGCATCCCCAACAACGACCTCTCGACGGAAAACTACAAGTACCTCACAGTGCAGCAGGCGCTCGCCGACCTCAAGTACTTCAAGGAGCAGTACGAGCTGCACAACCTGCTTCTCCTCGGCGGTAGGACGGCGCCGCCGAAATGGGTCGCGATCGGCGGCTCGTACCCTGGCGCGCTGTCTGCGTGGTTCCGTGTGGCCTACCCCAACACGACCGTCGCTGCGCTGTCGTCCTCCGGGGTCGTCTTGCCCATCTACGAGTTCCACGGGTTTGACGAACAGGTCGCGGAGTCGGCGGGGCCGAAATGTGCTGACGCCTTGCGGCAAACGACCCGCGCCTTTGAAGATGAGATCCAGCGCGGCAACGCCACGCGCGTCAAGAGTCTGCTGGGCGCACAGGCGTTGGCGGACGCCGACTTTTTCTACATGCTTGCCGACGCCGCAGCCATGGCCGTGCAGTACGGCCACAAGGACGTCGTGTGCAAGACTATGACGGACGCTGTCGACCAGAAGCTCCCTCTGCCCGAGGCATTTGCAAAGTTTACGATCGACATGTACGGCGACGCCTTTGGCAGTGGGTGCTTCTACGACACGACGTGTCTGGCCCACGACAAGTCGCGTTGGGCCGACGTGCGGTCGTGGCGCTGGCAAAAGTGTTCGCAGCTCGCGTACTTTCAGACGGCGCCAGCGACCGGAAGCCTTCGCGCGTCGATCGTGAATCTCGAGTACCACCTCCAGCAGTGCCGTGCAGTTTTTGGCGACGTGGTGAACCCTGCCAAGGGCGTTGAGGAGATTATCCAGCTCTACGGTGGCGCGTCGCCAAAGGCCCACAACATCTTTTTCGCCAACGGCGGGGACGACCCGTGGCAGCGTGCGTCCGTGCTCGAGACGCTCTCGGACGACGAGGTCGCCTTCCTCGCAAAGTGCGATCTCTGCGGCCACTGCGGTGATCTGTCTGCGCCCAGGTCCAACGCACCTGCGCCGCTTAAGCAGCAGCAGCAAGAGATCATCAAGTACCTCACCAAGTGGCTCAATGGGGACAACGCTCGTGCCGACGCGGCCGTCCAGGTTTTCACGACCGACGCTGCAATTCAGGACATGATCGTTTCTGGCGAGCAGAAGAAGGAAGTGCAGGCGGTGGACCGCTCGTCGCCGCTCGTGTTGGTGCCTGTGCTGTTGGCATTGCTCGTGCTGTTCGCTGTGATCAAGTCGGACCTCGTGCGTGACCGACCGAGGGCTCGCCGTGCCGGCTACGTTCGTCTTGAAGCGGACTAGTTTCATATTCAGTTCTGCTGCTGAAGGCACAGCTCCTCAGTGGTTGGCGTTTGGACTCACTGTATGAGAAAGCAAGAGGTGGAGGAGAAAATGACTTTGATATTAAGTGCCCATAGATATGATGATGGCGTAGTAGTTGTAGGATGGATTCACCGATGCAGACCCTTCTCACACGGCGATCGCCGGCCGCACGGGCACGGTCGCCTTGTTCATTTCGCGGTTGCTAATGTACGCGTACGCGACGCCGCCCATGGTCACGAGCGAGATGCCGACCATCTTCTGGGTCGTGATCACGTCGTGGTTGATCATGGTGGACAAGGTGATGACCATGATCTGCTTGACGTTGCCGCACACGCAGAGCGTCACGGGCGACGTCACCTTGTTGGCCTGGAAGCTCGTGACGTTGAGCAAGAAGCTGATCACGCCCGTGATCAAGTACCACACGCTCAGCGCCGGCAAGTCGGACCAGTTGCGCATGAGTGTCTGCCACTCGCCCGTCATGACCATGGCCAAAAGACACCACATGGCCGAGAGCGGCGCCTGGTGGAGAATGAGGTCCACGGGGTGGAGCTTGAGATCGCCGCTCAGGAACTTGCTCGAGAGCACAGCCTTCAAGCCGGCGAAGATCACAGCGACGACCGTGATTAACAGGCCAATGAACGTACAGGAGTTGTCGCCCGTGCACGTGAGGTAGACGCCGTAGGCCACGGGCAGCAGCGAGGCCTTGCGGGTCGTCGAGTACGACTTGCCGAGGATGAGCATGCTGAGCACGACCACGACGCCAGGCACGAGCGCGCGCATGATCTGGTTGAACGTGATGGACACGAGGCCCAGGCTCATGTTGCCCGTGATAATGTTGCTCACAAAGATGAGCGAGAAGTAGACCATGAGCGAGCGCTGGCCGGGCTTGAGCGGCTTGCGGTCCACGCCCTTGTACGCGTAGATGTAGAGCGCGGCGCCGATCGTGTTGCAGACCATGTGCACAAAGGTGAGGGTCACGGGCAGGCGGATCGCGCTCAGCGCCTTCTTGTTCCAAAAGGTCACGCCAATGTTTTGCACGAACCACATACCGAGCCAAAAGGCCACGGTCGTGGCCGGCACGTACGACGTCTTGGACGCCAGGGCGTCGCTCTTGGATGCCATGGAAGGCGACAGCGCGGCGCCGAGTTTCCGCTTGGCCTTGGCGTCGGCGTCTTCCAGGTCGTCCAGCGCCACGACCGTCTTGCTGTCGTGGTCGGGCATTGTCACCACGATCTCGAGCGACTCGGCGTGGGTGCCGACGCTCTCGCGCCGCCGAGGCACCGACTCGGCCAGGCTCACAGTGTCGTAGTTGTTGGCGTCGACCGGCGTCGTGACGGACCGGGGGCGCGCGGAGGACGTCGTTGGACTCGCCATGGTCTGCTCTGTTGGTAACTTGGTGGGGCGCTCGTGGGTTGTTGGCGAGTGAGGGGCCTCAAGAAAGGAGAGGGGCTGGCTGTCCGTTGCGACGCTGCTGGGCAATCTTTCGCGCCGCTGGAAATAGCGCGACCGTGGCGGATGGGAAACTGTTGGAAACTGTTGGGATCGTGAGCGTGACAACGGAAAACCACTGCGACGCTTCCGATGAAGGGAAACTAAATGGCTGCGTTGGCGGTTTGGGCCAACACAGAAGGAGTTGGTGCCAACACGAAGGATTGTTGGGAAATGAGTGATGCGGCGTTGGTGTGTTGGGAGATGGAAAGGACAGCTCCGAGGTTGCGACCGCTTTCCTCCTCCGAATATTAGTCCCTCGTGTGGTCTCTCTTGTTGGCCGTGGAGTTGTTGGCGTGGTGTTGCCAGTGTTGACGGCGGCAGCCTCGGCCTCGTTTATGCGCATGAACGTTTTCGGAATCGCCACTCAAGTCATGTCGCATGGGGTAACGAGGAAACTCCTTGGCATGATATGCTCTATTACGCCCTTTCGTGGCAGAAGATCACCCCGTAATCCGGAGTTTTAACGTAAAAATGTTTATCGGCTGCGTTCCGCCCCAATACTGGACGAATCAAAACGATTGTTTTGAGTATGGCCCGTTTCTGGTCAGTTGTCTCTCGTGATCAGCTCAGAGTGTACCAATTGGAGGGTACAGTCCGTGTCCACTTTTCTCCAGTTTCGCGCTTTCCTCACTTCCTTGAAGTCCCACCGACGCCTCTGCGCTGATCGCCAAATCTCCTTCCTTCTGTTGGCGATTGATTAACTTCCATTCTCTCTCTATGTAAAGCATGTCCAACAAACCACCATGCAGTTTTGTTGGTAACATTCGTCGGCCGTGTCCACCAACTCACGAGAATGTCCAACAACATACGCTAACTGTCCAACGACCCACGCTTCCATCCAGAAAAGTTGGTGATGCTGATCCGAACACAAGAGTGATAATGATACTATATCACTTTCCATCAGTAGTAATACTGGCCAAGCCGCCTAGAGTATTACTATTGCGTTAGTAGTAGTACACCCCGGCCTTCACCATGGCGCTGGCGTACTTGGTCTCTTCGCAGCTCTTGGTCGGGTGCCGCTTCGCAGTGCTCGTGGGCTTGAGCCACCCGAGGGTCTGCGTGTCCGTGAGCGGCGCGAGCGCCTTGTCCGTTGGGTTCCTGTCCATGCGCGAGTGCTTGACGAGCGTGCCGCGCAGTTCGAGGCCCGAGACAAACTCGCGGGACCGCAGGCCGTCTTTCAGGTACGCGTACTGCTGCTGCTTGCGCTCGTCCTGCTCGGCGCGGTGGCGCACACGGTCGGCGACTTCGAGGCACTCGCTCAGCGAAATGGGGCGTCCCTGGAAGCCGGCAAAGCCGTCGATCATTTGTTGCTTGGCGAGCTCGGGTACATTATCAATGCCCTTGGGGCATTTGTAGAGATGCCGCAGCAGCGAAGGCAGATCGTCCAGCGTGAGTGTCGCGGTCGCGAGCGTACGCCTTGCACTCTCGACCTCCTCGTCGCTTTCCGAGTACAGCGAAAAGCCAGGTTGAAAGGTCTGCAGGAACGCATCCTGCCAGTCGCTTGGTTCAAACACGTAGAGTGGTGTCTCCTTGGCCAGCTCGAACGGGCTCTGGGAGCCAAGCGTAGTGAGACCAAAGAACGCCATGGAGCCCGCAGGTGTGGATAGTCAGACTTTGGCGAGACTGCTAGAGTATGAGGAACTGGACTTCTCTATCCTCTCTTGGGCTGAACGGGCGAAGCCATAGCACGTCGGATCAGACTGCGAGGAAATCGTGGCCACTTGGAGGGGCTATTTCCAGTACGACAACAAGGAATCCTAAAGGGCGCCCAGAACGGGATGAGGGAAGAGAGAGGATGCGGTTGTACTTTAAAAATAAATGCCGCTATCAATCCAGAGTGAGCGAAAGGAGGTCCCAAGTTTAGGTCGGGGCACGCGCCTGCTTCATGCTGAGCAGACGCTGGGTCTTGGTCACGGCGATGATGGCGCCGACGTGCGTGCGAAACTTTTTGCGCGTCGCGGCGCGCTGCTGTTCCTTGAGGTTTTTCGCGACCGAGCTGAGCGGCACGACATCGTCGTCGTCCTGAATGTCGCTGAACCACGAGTGCGCGAGCACTTGCTCGGCGCTGAGGCGCTTGCTCGCGTCGACCACGAGCATGCGCTTGATCAGATCCTTGGCCTGGCCCGAGACGTGGTCAAAGTACGGCGGCACAAACTCAAACTCTCCTTGGAGGATCTTACGCATCTCTTCGACCTGGTTCTCATCGTAAAACGGTGGGAACCCGCACAGCAGAATGTACGTGATCACGCCGAGACTCCAGATATCGCACTTGTTGCCGTACTGTAGCCAGACAGATCCACAAGGTCAGTCCCTCTCTCTATACACCACCCAGCAATCGCTCAAAAAACTGTTACCGGCTGCTTGCGCACAATCTCGGGGGCATAGTACCCGGGCGTGCCGCACATGGTCGACATGTTGGTATCAGCCGTGACCAGCTTGGCAAAGCCAAAGTCGGCGATCTTGATCTTGGCGTTTTCGCTCGTGTCGGCGTACAGCAAGTTCTCGGGCTTAAGGTCGCGGTGCGTCACGCCTTCGGCGTGGCAGTACTTGAGTACCTTGGCGACGACCTTGACGACCTTCTTGGCCTCGGACTCGGTGTAGTACTCCTTTGCGATGATGCGATCAAAGAGCTCGCCGCCGGCAGCGAACTCCATGACCAGGTAGCACATGTCGCGGTCGTCCTCAAAGACGTCATAGAGCTTGATGATGTTGGGGTGGTCGAGCTCCTTGAGGATGTTGATCTCCTGCACGAGGTTTGCGCGGTCTTTGGGGTTTAACGCCGTCTTGTTGATGCATTTCACGGCGTACCGCTCGCCGTTCGACTTGCGCACGCACTCTTTGACGACCGAGAAGTTGCCTTCGCCGATGACGCGGCCGATCTTGTACTTGTCGACCAAAGCGGGCGGCAGGCGTTCCGACATGGTCTTGCTTTCTTCACGACGCGCGCTTGTGGGAATGAACGATTTGAAATGGGGATAACGAATGACGGGGACGTCACGAGCTCGTCCTTGAACAAGAGCCTCGGCAGATGATGCGCCCGCTGCTTCTTGCTGTCGCTTCGAGTTTTGGTTGACTTGCTCGACCTTGGACGCCTCTCAGAATGGCTGCCTTTGCGCCCAAGCACAACCAGGAAGTTCACTGTGAGCGTGAGTTGGAGTGATGGCCAAGCCTGGGTGTCTATATTGGGGCCCTCCTTGTGTGATTGGCTCGGGCTGAGATGCGCGGCTGCGACCCTGCACACATGCCAGCATAAGTTTGGCTCAGTCAGTTGAGGATCTTGCATCGGATAAGAGCGTGACAGAGGCGTACAGTCATGCGGGTATCTGTTGAGGATCGCATTGAAGTGGAACTGATTGATGGGCTCAACTGTATGAGCGAGCCAGCCAATTAGAACGCTTCTCTCTCATCCATCAGACCAATCAGTCTCGACAGTGCAAGAGCGTGAGTGTCTGTCATCACAACAACCAGGGCCACCTCTGCGAACTTTTGTTCCCGCCGCGTACTGAGGGCGGCGAACTCGTGCAGGCCTGTACGCCGGCGAGATTCGGTCGCGGCGAGCAAGACGTACTCGACCCAACTTACCGTCAGCGCAGCGACCGCCCGTAGCTTGCATATTAGTCTTTGCATAATAGGTATCGCCGTTCACTATCTTCTCGATGTAACGCAATATACTCCACTCAGAAGAAGAAGAGCATACCGTCAGCGAAGATCGGTGCCGGAGAGTTTACGACCTCGCTTGACCGCCGAAACCGCTTGCGCGTGTGCACTTGTCGGCGAGCACAACGTGCACGGTCCCGGCGGCTTCTTCGAGGCCATCTTGATACCCTACTCGACAGAAAATAAATTGTCTTCATAGTCCAAAAAATGTGCATTTTTGCCTTTTGTAGTAACGAGAAACACGAGAAATAAAACAACCACCACCCCCTTACTCTGGCCAAACCTCTCTAGTCGTGTAGGCAGCAACGGCACAAACCGAGACCACTCGGCGACTGATCACCAAATACGCGTTAGGGCAACGCTTCTTTCTTGACCCCACGCTTCTCGCTCGGGGGAATATAGACGAGCAAACACGCCGCAGCGTAATCGTGCCCCAGGGTGTGCTCATTGCCGTACTGGATGCTCGTCTTTATGTACGGAAAGGTGGCCGGTCGCACGACCCACACAATCTCGCGTGCCTTGTGCAGTGCCAGTTGACTGAAATTCAGGACCGTAGGCGTACAGTACTCGAGGTCGTCTACTGGAGACAAGTACGAGTTCCAGTCCGAGATGTAGAGCCACTTCTCGCCGTCGCCGCCCCACTCGCCTTGCGGGTTTTCTTCAGTGGGGAAAGGAAAACGCCATTCTGTGGGGGCCGGAACAGGCGTACCTTCGTACGTTTCGCCATAGTACTCTTCATCTTCAGCATAACTGGTTGCTTCTCGAGCTTCTTCTGCTGCCGATGGCCTGTACCCCTCACCAGCATACACGGGGACGAATGCATACTGGAGACCGAGACGATCGAGCGTCTCCTTGAGCACACGATCAGCTCCCTTCATCAGCGGGACAGCCACGGCATTACCCGACACCAGCACGTGCTCTGGGTCCGTAGACGCTTTGCCAGCAGTTCGCTCACTTACAATATACTGATGACGCAAGCCGAAGCCGAGCTTTGTGCCTTGCGGCGCAAACGACGGGTCCTTCAGCAGTGTCTCCAGTCGATCACCAAGAGCACTAAACGGCTGCGCAGCATCCAGCAGCATCGGATGCTGAAGTGGCTGGTGCTCGATCACGTACGTCAGCGTCACGCGGTGGCCGCGACGGACGGGTAACACTTCGTGCTCGCAGTCCGAATAGAACGCGCACCACTGGACCTTGCCGTTGGCGGTGCTTGCTCCCCAGTCAAAAGTGTGTGCAAACGATCCGTCCGCACTCTTGACGACAAGCTCGCCGCCACTGAATGGGGCCGGCAAGCACACAACGATCGTGCCAAGACACTGAGAGCTGCGTGGCGTGTCGCGATGGACCTTGAAGAAGCCGCCCGTCGAGTACACGTTAAGCTTGTGGAGGATCGCGCGCACGCCGGCAGTGCCACCCCCGATGACACGCTGCACCTCAGCGAGAATTGGAAACTCTGCGAGATTGAACGAGGTTGTAAACTGGCTCGGGTCCAGCTTGACAGCCTGGCGACACGTGGGGTCAAGCACGTCCTGGTTGCCGCGACCAAATGTCGCCGGCGCGCAGGCCACCACGAGCCGGTCCAGATCACTCAGCTCCTGAGGCGGAAACGATACCTCGTAAAGTTGGTTCGTAGAGTCTTGGTAACACACTGTGACGCCGTGCGCATGTGAGCCGCGCGGCAATGGATCCACGGACCCACCACACACAAACGGCGCGTCGTCTAGATCGTCTCCCAATCGCTTGAGTTCGTCGAGTTCCTTGGGTGCCATGTTGAGGTTTCTTGCTTGACCTGGAGATTGGAAAGTGGGGAAGTGAAGAAGTGGAATGGCCGTTGGCTGCGAGCGGGAGAAACGAGAGAAAGGAGAGAAATGCCGCTCTGCATCACCCCGTTAAACAGGGGTAGGGGCGTAAGATTATGACGCCTTCGCATTGGTGGAAAACCCACACCAAAATGCTTTGATTGGTGGATTGTCGCCAGTTCAAGCGTTGAGGTCTCTGCACCGTGTTCTCCATCAATCCACCCAACCGCATGCTGATAACCAGTATTGCTCCATCATGCCAGCGCTGCTCTCTGAGCACGATGCCCTGCACTTGCTTCGCACGCACTGCAGTGTCCTGCGGCGACGCCTCGTGTTCGACACGTCGCGGACAGACGGCGCAGTCATGAAGCAGGAGTGGATGTCGCTGCTTTGTGTGATGGTCACCGACGGCGAGCTCGCCAGTGGACTGGGCTATGAGCTGCGGGTCGCGATCGACATTGTGAACGCACTGTGCTCGTGCTGGGGCTTCTCGCCGGACCGAAACCATCGTTTCTGGCGCACGGCTGTCTCCGAGCTCTGGATTGAGTACTCTGAAGACAAGTACGATCCGCGGCGCAGTCGCTATAAAGAGTACTTGTTTCAGCCTCTGCCGCATGTAATGCTGCCGTTTGACCGCGCCGCGTTTTCGTGTTTCGCAATCGATTTCCAGGAATACCCTGCGCCCGGGTTCGAGATCACATTGGCAGAACTGCGGCGGCAAGTGACTTGGACGGACGCAGCGTCGAAGTGTCCCGACTACATCTTGCAGCGGCGACGCGTGGTAGTAGAGCATCTGGTTGGAAATGGGCTCGTTGTGAGACCGATTCGCGTGCTTCATCTCGAGTTGATTGTGCCGACGAATGCGACGGCTCTCCCGTGGCACTCCGTTCAACCTCCAGAGCTATTGGAACCTGAGTGGCCGGTTTTCATCAACGCCATCAGTGAAATTGGACGTGAGACTTGCGCGCGACCAGCGAAGGGACCACTACAGCAGCTTTTGCGAGAGTCAGCTTCAGTCCCCACATCCAAGCACGAGCTGTCGATCGCGTTTCATCTCGACTATAAGCGCGGTGTCTACCTACACTCTAGCAACCTCGAAGCAATGCAGCAGCTCTTGTGCGGTTGCCGCTCTGTCAGATGCATCACGCTGAATGTGCAACTCGTGCGAGAGACCGATATGACGGACCAAGTTGGGCTATTTGGATTGCTGCTCCGTGCGTTGTTGGTGGAGTTGAAGACAATCAAGACGCTGCGGTTGTTTAGCGGGGTGACAAAGCGCGCGGTCGCACCGACGCTCGCGGCAGTGGGTTCGGTGCTGCCCCGAGCGTGGAGTCTCGAGAGTCTGTCGTTGAGTTGCTTTTACGCAGGGAATGACGATCAGGCGAATCAGTGGTGTTGGTTGGAGTACGGACTTTCGCATCCGCTGCGACGGGAGGAGGATCTCCCCGAGCTAATGCTGACGGTGGATGAGACGGGTGCAACTGACGCCGTGCTGGAAGCAAGACTCGAAGCGGCGCGCCGATCCGAGAACCCATTGAAATCTGTTGTTCACGCTGCGATTGCAGTAGCGACGACTCAATCCCAGACGCATGATATATCATGTGAGTGGTACGTGGTTGGCACGGCTGTTGCGCGTGTCATCATCGAGTCGATAGCAGCGTTTCTTGATCCTTATCTGCGAGGACGGCCGGTTTTGGACGTCGCAGTAGATACAAAACTCGAGGCTGTCGTGCGGATAGCACAGCTCGGAGTTGTGGGAGCCATCGTTCGCGGGTGTGGACTCTGCTGGGTGCTGAGCCACGGTGTCCGCATCGAGTGCGTACCGTCCAAGAGTGAACAAGTGAGAAGTAGGGACAGTGTACGCTTGTTTAGATTGACGGTGGTACACGTGATTGATCGCGCTCACAGTATGTTGTCCGGGGTTCCAATATTTCGCTGGCTCGAGTGCTAGCAGATCCAGTCGCTCGCGTTGACGGGTTTTCAAAATCCATTGCGCCCCAACATCGGCGACGACCTCGAGCTGATCTTGCGATACTGCCCAAACGTTGCGACGCTGGTTCTCATACGCTATGGCGTGCGTAAGCTGCAGCCGTTGGTTGACGCGTATGCGAGTGTGTCTCGGCCGTGTCGGGTCACATCGCTTGTAGTGGTTGTCACCTATGGTGACAGGTCCCTCCAACAGTTACGCGCGAGGCTGCTTCTGGCGGAGGTGAAGACCACGGATTTACTCCAACGCATCCAAGTTTGCCGCGCAATCATCATCCCCAAGGTACTCTATGTGGCGCGGCACGCCTGGCCAAGTGCGCGGAACATACGCCGGCTTCAGCGATTTGTCCATAACTACGCCTGGCACGGCCAACTAGCTGACGATGGTGAGGTGCGCAGAGCGTGGATGAGTGCCACTCTCGCCTCTGCCAGCAAGTCCGACGGAGGTCTCCAAGTTCCGTGTGTCCGCGACGAGCTTCTCCTTCTGAGTGCAACCACGGTCACACGCTGGCTGGCGGCCCATTCCCCTCTCGCAGCTGCGGTAGGTAGGGTCCTGCTAGCACAGCGAGAAGGCGCCGATCTCGCGCCGGTTGCCCCGGCACGCGCCGACGTTCCGGCACCTCGGGTACGCGCGACCTTGGCCTCCACTGGACAAGGCGTCCTCCGCCTCGCCGCGTGCCACACGCGCGATCTCGACGTGAGACGCGCCGTCGAACCGCTCCTCCCCTATGCCGGCCGGGCCCCGCTGAGCGAGGGCTGGTGGACGGATGGGGCTGGTATTGCCGCGACTTCGCGCGACACGGTCGCCTCCTGGACGCGGTTGCTCGGGTCCAGCACTCGCTTCTTGGCCGCCTCAACGTCGCCAGCCTCCTAGAGACGCCTCTGCTCGGGCAAGGTCTCCTATTAGGTCCGTCAGGGCAAGAACTCACGGCGGCGGACCTCCCAGGCCTTGCCTGCTCCTCAGTTAAAGGCGGGGACCTGATTGAGATCCAGTGGGTGCGGAGGCGGGAAGTGCGCTTCCGCCTCAAGAACGGCGTCTACCCCTGCGCGGCGGCTTCGAGTTTTCGAATCCTATGTGATCTGCTCGTGTTCAACTATCCCGACATCCTCGCACACCAGGACGCACCCAATGCCCTGGTCGAGCGGAGTACGAGCACCGACAAGTGGGAGCTCCTTTTAAAGGCAGGCGCCGTTCATCTCGTCCGCACCCCAGCAGCGAAGCCGGTGCAGGATCTCGGGGTGGTGGAGTCTCTCTCCCATGCTCAAGCTGTGGCACGCCGAGCCACTGGACGTCGCCGGGT
>JAADXL010000092.1:0-62198 GCA_023337755.1 Pythium aristosporum | reverse complement strand
GGGTGGCAGCGGGGGCAGCCGGGGTCGCAGCGGGGGCAGCGGGGGTCGCCGCAGGAGCCGCCGGGGTCGCAGCGGGGGCCGCCGGGGTCGCGGCGGGGGCAGGTGCGGCAGACGACGCCGCCGGCGCGGCACTCGCTGGTGCAGCGGAAGCAGGGGCCGCCGAGGGCGCGGAGGAGCCCGATCCAGCCGAGCCCGCTTCATCGGACGCCGCAGGTGTGGCCGCAGGAGTAGCCGCAGGAGCCACCGAAGGCGCCGTGGCGTTTCCCTGGGGCGCCGCGCCACCAATCTTCTCGTTGATGAAGTCGAGCACGTTCGTCACGCGCACGTACACGCCGGGCGCGACACCGCAGGCACCACCCCAGCTGACGACGCCGACCAGCGCGTCGTTGGCGATGAGCGCGCCGCCCGAGTCACCTTGGCACGTGTCCTTGCCGCCGCCGTTGCCGGCGCAGAGCATGTTCTCCGTGATGCGGTCGTCGTAGCTCTTGTTGCAAACGGCGTTCGAGATGATCTTGACATTGACCTCGAGCAGGGTGGTGGCCGGGACTTTCGACTCGGTCATGCCCCATCCGCGCACCACGGCCATGGTGTTCTCCTTGTTCATCGAGCCGTCGGCGTCGGCCAGCGGCAGCGTCTTGTACGTCGACGGCTTCTCGAGCTTCATGACGGCAACGTCGAAGTCGTGCGTGTCCTTGACGTACTTGGGGTGGATCCACTGCTCCGCGACCTTGATACGCTCACCGTCCTTTTCACCAATCGCATACTGCGAGCCGATCGACGCGTACGCCACGGGCTTGACGCAATGTGCGGCCGTGACAATGTACTGCGGGGCGATCAGCGTGCCACCGCAGTAAGTCTGGCCCTCGGCCGTCTTCCGGATCGACACGGTCCACGGGTACTTGGTGATGTCGGCCTCCGTGCCGCCGTAGATACGCTGCTCCTCGTTCTTGGTGCTGTTGCTGGGCTTCTCGTCGTCATCGACCGCAGCGCGGTTAACGTCGTTAAAGTCCAATGCCGCGACCGACGACATGGCGCTGCCCATGACGGCGAGCGACGCGAGCGCAAGGATTCGCTGGAGCTGCATGGGGACGGAATCTCAATGGAGGAGTCGGTAGAGAATCGGTAAAGGGGCGCACCTCGCAAATTCCGCAATAGCTGTCCGACGCGGGAGAGGAGAGCTGGAGCAAGTCAGCGGGAAAAGGCAGGGAAGCCTCCTCTTGTCCGTCCGGGTCAACGACATGGTATTGGGCAGAGCCAGTGACCCAGGCGTCGGAAGACCATCCGGCAGGGGTGCAAGCCGGAGTCAGCCTCGTTGGGCTGAGAGGAAGCTGACAATGGAGCTGTCAGCAACGCTTCAGTAGAGACAGCTGGAGCTGGCCCACTGGTCGAGCCAGTTCGCGTGGGCCTGTGATCGCCAGCTGTTGCTCGGGCCTTGATCATGAAAAGTCCTGCCAACGAAACCAGCCGCTCGGACGGAACGAACTGATCACGGCTGATCCGTCTCCCCCGCAATAGTGTCACCCCGCCTCATGGCTTCATGGAGAAAAAGGTGCTGGCATACGTATTTTTGGGTGCCAGCATACCGATTTTGCTGCCTAGCATAATAACTTCTAACAATACATTAGATAGGATATGGAATATGAACACTTCCAAATCGAGCTCCGCTCGATTTGGCTGGCAGATCTCGCTTGGCTCCGCAGGCCGAAGGCCGAGGACTAGGGTTGACACTTTCTCGCTTGGCTTCCAAAGGTTAAGCCGAGGGTGCTCCGCGCGAGCGGAGCGACCGAGCCTCAACCTTGGCCTTGACAAAACAGGGGTCAGGGTTTAAGGGTTGAGGGGTGTATCTAATAATATAAGATAAATATATATCGTTTCTGACAGGGTGGATAGGCGAAATATGCTGGGCAGCCAAAATGTATGCTGGCACCCAAAACTGCATATGCCCGTACACCACTCTCGGCTTCATGGCTCTCGGCCAACGGGCAGAGTGTCCATTGATACAGTAAGTTTCCAATCATCCATCTCGAGTCCGTTTGCTTGCACTTGCATGGGTGGGCGCCATTCTTGATGCAGTGGATTTGGCGTCACGCCAAGCCCACTGCCCAGAACAGTCACTGTGTGGACGAGTCTGTGCGGGTGGACCCCCCACCGACGGTGGCACCCTGTAGTAGCAGCCTGTCACCAGTCTTCTGGCACTCAGTTCTTCAGCCGACGTGGGTTGCAAGTCCTTGATACCCACAGAATTCCCGTGGCGTACAGTGCTTTGTGGCGACTACAAGCACCCACATGCAGCGAAAGTTATCTACATGCAAAGTTGTCTACGAGGATGCTGGGAGAACGCTGCTGCTCTGTTGACTCAGAATGCACAGCTACGAAGTCGCCATTGCGCGTTGGAACGGTCAGTGATGCACCTGGAGATACCACAAATACCACCGACGCCGGTCAGTGTTTGAGGCGCATGCGCTGCAGACCACAAGAGCAACCGCGATGCCTGGGTGACCCACACATCACAGGTGTGTGATGATGATGTGCTCTCCAGCTCACATTCCGTCAGGGGGCGTGAATGTCAAGCTTATTGCTGTTGATGATGATGAAGTTGGAGTCTATTCAGTCACGTCGAGCGAACTAGTAGCTATATACGCAAGAATATGAAGAGAGACATATAGAGCGCCAAGTCCTTTCGTGGGCGGTCTGCCACTGAGCGAAGTCACCTGGGAGGAGGGCGTCTAGGTTCCGCCATTCAGGGCGGTCAGACGGGTGGAAGGTCTGCAGGCTGCGTTGGCAGTCCATTGCGACAGGACCAGCAGTCCTCCAGTGCTGGAGTAGCAAAGTTCACAAGATGCAAATCAGTTAAACCCCTCTCGTGATACATGAGGAGGATGAGACTGACACGGAAGCACCTCGTTTGAGTGACGCGACTCCATCGTGCGGTGCTGGATCGTGCAGAAGCAATTGGCTCAAGATGCTTCGCCCGACGACACTTCGGCGCGCGCTGCTGCTCACAGCAGCCTCGCTGCCGCGCACTGCACGCCACACGCTCGCTCCCTCATGGAGGTCGTTCTCTGCGGCCAGCGTGAATCCGCTTGTCGCGTGCATCCAGGAGCGCTCGCTGCCGCCATTTGAGCAGCTCCAGATCTGCCACATCACGCCCGCTGTGAAGGATGCTGCGGCCGACTACACGCGCGATCTCCACGCACTGGAGGCAAAGATCCAGGCGCTTTTGCCAGAGGTCAAGTGGACCGACGTCGTGTATCCGCTCGAACTCCAGAGCGACCCGCTCGAGCGCATGTGGGGCGTCGTGGGCCACTTGATGAGCGTGCGCAACTCGGACGATTTGCGCCACGTCCACGACGAGCTGCAGCAGCTCGTGATCCAGACGTTCACGGAGACATCGCAGAGCAAGACGCTCTATGACGCGTACCAGGCGATCCGCAACAGCAGCGAATGGGCCTCGCTCTCACTCGCGCAGCAGGTACGACCGGACACATGACTTTCCTCCCATCTCGATGGGCGAGCTGACGACGTGGTCGTTAATGGAGTTCAGCGCGTGATTGAGCTGGGCCTTCGCAGCGCCAAACTGAGCGGCGTCGGCTTGGAGGGTGATGTGAAGGAACGCTTCAACAAGCTCAAGCTTCGCGCTGCCGAGCTGGTGGGTTCCTCCCTTTTGACTTTCGGCTCATGAGACCAAGTGCTGATTCTTATTCGTGCAGAGCACCAAGTTCTCGTCCAACTTGTTGGACGCGACCAAGGCGTTCTCACTCGTCGTCACGGACAAGCATGAGCTGCGCGGTCTGCCCGACTCGCTGCTGCACATGTTTTCGCAGAGCGCACGCGACGATGGGCACGACGTGTCGACGCCAGAAGACGGGCCATGGCGCGTTACGCTGGACCCGCCGTCGTACGTGCAGTTTATGAAGTACGCGGCGAACCGCTCGCTGCGGGAGCAATTGCACCGTGCCTCCATCACGCGCGCTAGCAGCGGCTCGGACTTTGACAATGAAGGCATCATCCGCGAGATCCTGCAGCTCCGCAAGGAGATGGCGACGCTGCTGGGCTACGAGTCGTTTGCAGAAGTGAGCCTAGCGAAGAAGATGGCGCCCAGCGTGGCCGAGGTCGAGAAGATGCACGAAGAACTGCGCGAAAAGTGTCTGGCCATGGCCCAGGAAGACTTGCGTGCGCTCACAGCGTACGCCTCGACCCACGGACAAGCAGAGCCGCTCGCGCCGTGGGATGTGGGCTACTGGGCCGAGCAGCTCAAGGCCGAAAAGTACCTCTTCACGGACGAAGAGATCAAGCCGTACTTTCCGCTCGAAAAGGTGCTCGACGGGCTCTTCGGCTTGACGTCCAAACTCTTTGGCGTGACCATCGAAGCCGCCGATGGCGACGTCCAGGTCTGGCACAAGGACGTGCGGTACTTCAACGTGCGCAGCCAGGAAGGCGAGAAGGACATCATCGCCAGCTTTTACCTGGACCCGTTCTCGCGTCCCAAGGAAAAGAACGGCGGCGCCTGGATGAACGTGTGCGTGGACCGCAGCAGGCTGCTCGGGCCCTCGGACCGCAATGGGCTCCGTGTGCCCGTGGCGTATCTCATCTGCAACCAGTCGCCGCCGGTCGGCGACAAGCCCAGCTTGATGACGTTCCGCGAGGTCGAGACGCTCTTCCACGAGTTTGGCCACGGGCTCCAGCACATGCTCACGACGGTCGACTACAGCGCCGTCGCCGGTATCAACGGCATCGAGTGGGACGCCGTGGAGATCCCGTCGCAGATGATGGAGAACTTTTGCTACGACGAGCGTGAGTGTGTGTTTTTTACTGGAAAGGAACATGGCGGTTATCTAATGGTATCTGTACACTGGATGTGCTACTACAGCAACGCTCAAGGCGATCAGCGGCCACTACGAAACGGGCGCGCCCCTGCCGACGGCGCTCTTTGAGAAGATCAAGGCGGCGCGCAACTACATGGTCGCGACGCAAATGCTGCGGCAGCTGGCGTTCGGTGCGCTCGACATGCATCTCCACCACGCGTACGACGGCGAGGAGCCGATCTTTGATGTCCAGAAGCGCATGCTCGAGCGGTCCGTACTGTCTTACGACCCCAGAGAGGATGGGGGGCTCGGAAACCGACGGACTGACGTGCTGTACTGACGTATTTGCTTTCCTGTCTACTGTACCTACAGCTACTCGGTCATGGCGCCACTTGACGAGGACCGTTTCCTCTGCTCGTTCAGCCACATCTTTGCCGGTGGGTACGCCGCCGGCTACTACAGTTACAAGTGGGCCGAGATCCTCTCGTGCGATGCCTACGGCGCGTTCGAAGAGGCGCGCGCGGACGCCGAGTCGGAGGCGCTGCTGGCGCGCGTCGGCCGCCAGTTCCGCGACACGGTGCTCGCGCGCGGCGGCGGCCAGCACCCGCTCGACGTCTTCGAGGCCTTCCGCGGCCGCAAGCCGTCCATGCAGCCGCTGCTCACGCAGTACGGACTCGCCAAGTGATCCGGTAAAATTCGAATACGTAGTGCGGGAGTTTTAACGAGCGCGCGCTCCCATTGGCTGAGCCGCTTGATGTTCTTCTCTGGAACAAAGCGAGGGAGTGAAGAGCTCTGGGGAGTGTCAAGCCGCAACTTCAACTTCAAGAAAGCGCCAGCTGCCAGTGGCGCAATCAGGTATGTCGACAGTATCGATTCTCACAGGTTCCAGATACTAGTGCCAGCGGGCATCATGTGACCACCAATCTATATTATGTCTCACAGTCGTATGAGATCTCAGGAGTGTAGCACGTTTTTCTTTTCGTTTTTCTCCCTCTCGCCCCATTCGAAGAATCCCTCTTGGCTATTGTATGGGACCAGTCGCAGCGCCACGCAGACCCGCGCAGGCGTGTTCTCCCACCGTGCGGCACCATTGAGCATTTCGCGGTCTCCTCTAAAGACACGCACCGCAAGAAGAGACGCCCAACGGCCGGCCCATTTCTCTCGCGCCCTCTCGCTCCTGCCGCCGAAACCCCTCACATCCATTTCTCCAAGGCTCGCGCTCCTCTCCCCGGAATAAGAATGGTCGCCACGGCAATGAACGCGCCGAGCTACTCGCCCAACCAGCACAAGCTGCGCACCTATATCGTGCTCAACGCCAAGTCGTCGCGCGGCCGCCTCGCGAGCTTTACCGACTCGCTCGACGAGACCTTGTCGACCGCCTCGACCTCGTCGGCCTCGACGTCGCCGTCCTCGTCCCCCGCGACGTCGCCGCTTCGCGCCACGCGCAAGTCGCTGGCCGCCGTGCACACGGAGCCGCTCATCCCGGACGAGTGTCTCGCCTACGAGAGCTACGCCGCCGTCGCGTCCCGCTCGCAGACGTCCACGTCGCCCACGCGCGACCTCCGCTGGAGTGACATCTCGCGCCCCCGGCTTCACCTCACGACACTGACTACCAATGTCACTAAGACCCATCACGGCAAGCCGCTGAGCCAGAAGGAACGTCGCCGCCAGCTCCAGCGCGCGCGCTCCGTCAGCAATGGCGGCTCGCCCAACGACCACTTGGAGTGCCACGCGCTCGAGCTCTGCTTCGAGTTTCTCAGCCTCGCCGATCTCCAGCGCGCGACCGCCGTGTGCAAGGAATTCCGCGACGTGGTCCACAGCGCAGGCCGGCTTTTCGTCGCGCTCTACGCGCGCACGTGGCGCACGGGCTTGGCCACGCCCACGCCGCGCATGCCGCGCGCCTACGCGCAGCTGGGCTTTGCGCCGGCGCTCCAGATGGTGCAGCAGCGCCGCGCCGACTTTGACTACCCGCTCACGACGCGCAGCCACGTGACCAAGCGCGCCGACGCGACGTACGAGATCCTCAACAACTCGCTCTTGCGCGTGCTCACGCGCGGCGCCGTCGACTCGGCGCGTGGCGTGAAGGCGCTGCCCGTGCAGCCCTGTGCGCAGGCGCTCGGGGTGGACGTGCGCTACTTCGAAGTGGCCATGAGCGGCTGCGGCAGCGTCGGCGTCGTGTCGCTCTCGGACGTCAAGACCCGCCTGTCGTACGGTTATGGATCGGACGAACACGTTGGCTGGAAGGGCGTGTCGTGCGGCTACCACGGCAACGACGGTGACTTTGTCTACAATAACGGGGCGGCTCCGTATGGGGGCGAGTGGACGCCCTACGGACCATCGTGGGGCGTCCGCACCGTGGACGGCGACGAGTCGGTCGCCGCGACCTCGACGGTCGGCTGTGGACTCGACATGGCGACGCGCCGCGTGTTCTTCACGCTCAACGGTACGTTCCTGGGCTTTTGCAAGTTCACTGTTCCCGACGGCGAGTACGCCGCGGCCGTGTCGCTCCACGAGTTCAACGACCGCGCCGTTATGAACGCAGGCTCGGCGCCATTCAGCTTTGACCTCGAGGGTTTCTGTGCAAGTCTCTAGTTTCGTGATAGGTCTTTCGCCGGCGCGGATGGTCTTCTTCTGCCCTCAATGCTGTCGTCGCTCTCGCCGTTCCTCTCCACTGATGGTCGTGGGGTTAGGACGGGGGAGAAGAGAGAGACACACGTTGGTGGGTGGATTGAAAGACCGCTGGGGTGCTACTGGATCGTCGGTGGCTTTGATTGTGGCCATTGCTTTTCTCCCTGTGTGTGGGGAGGAAAGGTTTTGACGACCGCCGGGAAGCACCAATGCCGCGCGCGGAGGCTGAAGCTAGAGGCTTGCACAACTGGCAGACCTTGAGAACAAGCAAAAGTGTGACGTACGACCTGCATGTTGCGTAGTACTGCATGTCCCATCGGAAACGTCCAGCGCCTTTCCGGGCGAAGTGAGCCATTGGCTGTGGTGGCTCTTGATTTCCTTTCCATTTTAATTCCCTGAAATCCACATCTCCTTGCCATTTTCAACTTTCGCTAGCCAGTACTACTTCGTAGTAGTTCGACAAAGTATTAATAAAAGCTCACCTGGCTTGCACCCAACTCATACCTCTCCTCTCACATGGTCTCCGCTACCTCCAAAGCCACTGTGACAACCTGGCCCGAGCGAAGGAAATCTTGGTTCTCACTGGAAACACCGTCGCTCGATGTGTCTCCTTCCGTCTCAGGGCGTGGTCTCGCTTGCTCGTCTTCATCATCAGCGTCGTCTTGCTTGTCGCCTTGAGCACTAATGGCATTAGCCATGGACAGCATGGGCACGTCGACAATCCTTGCATCATCTTTAACCAGCAAGTCCTCTTCCGATATTGGAGACGACAGTCGCGAGGTGCGCCGGATCAGACTCATCATAGCTGAGCTGGCCGACGACGCGAGTGCCGTGGGCGAGCTTGGACTGGGCATCGTCTTGGGTGAATCCCCAGGTGACACCAGTGGTAGGTTGCGGTGTGACAGACGGCGCGCATTAATGGTGACCTTCTTCGTTACTTCGATAATTGCATCTTCGATGAGGCGCATCCATTCCATCTTCGCATTGGCGCTGTCTGCCAACACCGTGAACGATTTGATCGGGTTTGAAATCTGGAACGCGTGCTTAAGCAGGACGCTTTCCGGAACATCACTCACTCGCGTGAGCTTGAGCCTCAGAGACTTGTGCGGGTTCCAATAGCCCGACATGCCCTTGTCTGCGTACAGCAACTGATCGTTGAACAGGAAGAACCGGTAGGTCTGGTTGCGCGAGCGGCATTTCTTGGTCAGATCGCCTTCGCGAATGAAGTGTGTCGAGTCTTTCAGGTAGTACAGGCCCCGGTTGATGCGCTTGATGACTGAATTGAGCTCCTCGGACCTCTGGCGACGCTGGATCGTTTCTTTCATCTTGTTCACAAGCATGTGGATATCTCCCATCACTCGCCAAGGATCGTCGCTGCTCGCCGCGGACTCGATGTTCTCCATCCACTCGGTCGCAATGGTGGGCGTCACGGGTGAAGAAACATCTCCAGGCTGTGGGTCGTCTAGAAGACAGGGTTGCTGCTGCTCATCCAGTAGTGCGTGCACCTTCTTCAGCAAGTTGCAAAAGGCGTGTCGTTCAACGGGCATGCCCAAGAACAGACAAGTTGAAATCGAATAGCGAAGCAGGTCGAGGCAATGCATCGTCAGCGTGAGATCGGACTGAGCATCGCACAGAATCGATGTCGGCAGTGCCAGCAGGTAGAACCACACACGCTCAAAGAGCACCTTGATGAGCTCGGGACTGATCGAGGCGTCGACACCGACGAAGTTGAAGACAAAGTAGGACTGCGACAGGTCATTCATTAGTTCCTCCGACTGCGTCATTGACTTCACCACGCTGGTACGAAACTTGTCAACGTCCATGCTCGCGAGTGATAGCGTTGACTCGCGATTTTTCGGTACAAAGCTACTCCCTTTGATGTGCATCGGTCGACGGGCGATGTCGTCATACACGTCCTCAAGAAACCGCCGAGGTAGGTCCTTGCCGTTATCAATACCGCGGTTATTCTTGACAAACTGGTCCTTGGACATCTTGTTCTTCTTGACTTGCGGGTTGTGGAGGTCCGTGTTGAGCATGATGATCGAGTACGCGATAATCATCGCTGTGTTCGCGGACGAAAACGAGCTGGGTGAATCTTCCCAGAAGCATTGCGCAAACGCCTCGACCATTCGCTCGATCTTCTGTGCTTCGCCAGGCAAGCGAAATCCGCCATTCGTCAGAAAGTGGCGGAGTGACTCGACGAGCGTCATGCCCTTAAAGGAGATTGCGCGGACGTACGTCAGCCGCACTTGAACTTTGAAATCTTCGTCGCCTTCGCCGAGATAATCTCCAATCTCTCTCTCGTCGAAAAACTCGTGGTAGATCCGCAGAAAGGATGTGATGTCTCGTGGGGTTTCCTTCACAAAGTTCATGGCGATGAGGTACTCGATGGCTTTCTTGAGGCTCTTTGTGGATGCAATCTCCATGGCACGCTTGAGGAGTTGTTGGTTCTTCTTTTGAAGTTCATTCCGCATACGAACGTTCATGCTTCCGTAACTGGGGTTCAGTCGCCGTGAACCGCTCAGCCCCCTTTCTCTCAACTCGACCGTTTCTGTGGCTTCATTGGGCAGAGGTCTTGATTTTTCCGAGCACGAAGGAGCAGATACCAGTTCGCTACTTGAGCCCACATCTTCAGTTTGCTCCTCTTGCTCCCAACCTCCTTGTTCCATCGACAGAAGTCGGGTTCTTGCATCTCGGTTGATTAGATGGGCGTGGCCACTTGCATCCATGACACTCCGCATAATCGCAAGAATGGTGGAGATTGCCTGAATTTGCAAACGAACTCGACATAAATCGCCTTCTTCTTCGCCCAATGGAGTGTTGCCAATGTTGCCTTCAGCGATGCTACAGAGCGTAGCACAGAGATGCTCAAAGATCTTCCATTGCTGCACGCGCTCCATGTCGTAGTTCAGGAAAATTTCGACAACGTTGTGCGGAAGCTGGAACCACGGCATGATCTCGTCCATGATCGCCATTTGATTGCTCACAGCGCCGGATGAAGTGCTTCGCAGCATGCGTAAGAACAAATTCTCAAACAACAGCGCAAATTCGACCTTGAGGTGACGTCGATAATGGTTCCACAACGTTGAAATGAGTGTCAGGCTGGTTCGGAATACCTCGGGAGACCACACCAAGGCGGTCGAGTTCACGTTCGAAAAAACCACACGACGAATCATCTGACCAAACGCGCGATGGTCTCGCACGTTTGCACCGGCCGCGTGGAGCGCGACATTCAGAGCACGTAGGGAGTTCACGATCGATACTTGTTCGCGCTCGGATGCTTCTTCACTTGTCAGGAACAGTTTGCGGCTCACGGATTTTGTAAGGGTCACAACGAGCTGGAATGCATTCTTTTGTGCCTGAATTCGAACAATAACTGTGAGCATGGATTCGCGTTAGCGTACACTGGCACATTGACGAAAGGTATCCATACCATCGAGGCGCCAGTTGAGTTTAGAGCTCCTATCAGCTCGACGCAGAAAGTCGGCGAGTGTACAGAAGAATGCATCTACAGAAGTTTCAAACAAACAACTGTTAAGTACAGTACAATGCGAGGATCCATACCAGGTCGAGAGCACTTGCCTTGAACGCTCCCAAAATTCTCTCCGTGGCTTTGGCTATCTCTATACCCTCGATTGCCTCTTCAATCAGATCCCCAACGACGGCCTGCGATATCTCGTGAGCTGTGCGGGGCAGAACCAGCTTTCGCTGTCGGTCCTGTCGAACCTGTTGTTCTATTCGCTCGGTCTCGTACCGACTCATGATCTTGTACACGACTTCATCCTCGATTGATTTGACAAGTGATGCATCGAAGTCACCCACAAAGATGAGCGACTTCAAGGCGGCGTGCAGAATTGGGGGAGGGAAGCTATTGTTGAATTTCCTCATCACCTTCCGGAAGAATGGGAGAATTGTTGCGAAGCGAGACTTCACTCCTTGATGGCACAGGGACGTGAGTGCCTCCATCACAACGTCAAGGCGGCAAAGCTGAGAATCCTTCAAGACGTCGTCGAAAAGCTCCGCATCAAGACACTGAGAGATTGCCTGGATTGCCGAAGCAGATATGTCTCCTTGTCTTGTGTAGCACGCAAGCATGAGCGGGAAGAGGTAAAACTCAGCCAGCGACTGCGAAATGGTAGTCGCACCACCAACTACACGTGGGCAGACAAACCTATCAACTTCATAATCCATCTGTTGAGTGTACGTGAAGCGTGCGCGTACCTGGTGCTCCATTCGGGTTCGGACCAATGACGGCGGTGGAATCTCGAACTTCGTCCGACTTTAGTGCCGACAACACAGCCGGACAGTGGAGACCTTCGACAGCGTGCTTGTCTGATCGTGATTCTTCCATCGCCATCAGCCAATGATTCGTGAGGTCTTGAAGATTTACAGTAGTTTTCTTGTATCCTAGGCACACTTCTGTCCCTCCTGTTGTGGCATTCAAGTCGGCGTAGTATCCGTCCGGTGTTCGATCGACCTTCATATACCTATTCAGAGATATTCACCTCAGAACTCTACAGCATTTAAAACACACAGAGGCTTCAGCTTGTACACCTACCCGTACGGTAGCTTGTCTCCTTTCCTAGGAAAGAGAACTGCTATATCGCTGATGGCAGAGTTCATCGATCGTTTGTAGCATAGGTGAATGCGTTCGCCTTGTGTACCCTGCGAAAGAGGTTGGTGCCAATAAGTATTCGCACGCTTCGCGCCGAAGTGCTTACCATACCGTATTGAGGTTGGCTGGTGCCCCTCGCCGCTGGACGACCTCATAATCCGTTGGTACAAACTCCCCTCGTTCCGGGAAGATGGCAAGAATTTCTCCGAGCGGCAGCTTTGTTGACGATACATCTCGACTCACACACAGGTACACGAATACCCCACCGCCGCCTTTACTCAGATCGGCGCGTTGCCCTGTCGGTGATCGTTCAATCTGTTCGAAGCGAATCAATCTATCAGCCAGGCGCCATTTCGAATACCAGGGCAATCGCGACTCACCTTCGTAAACCCATCAGGAACAGCATCGCCCGTAAAAATGCACGCAATGTCAGTAATGGGTTGCTGGTCGTCCTTGTCAAGTTTCTTCCAGCGCGGGAGGTCCACGTCTTCAGCTCTGCGGTTGAGAACCAGCAGTCAGCTTAGTGCATGGTAACTACACCCTTTAGCACAAACAACTTACTGCATCGCGCGCCGACCGTATCGACTCCGTCCCTTCTCGATAGTACTCGGTATGAGCGATCGCAGTCTCTCCTGTGGACTCCGTGGGGGCGCCACTATCTCGGACTGCCTTGGTGAAGCGCACACATTTTCATTGGTCGCGGCGCTCACCGCCATCTCTGGCTCCGCGGTGTGGCGCCTAATTGCTAACGTGGCACGGCAGACGTCACGCAGGTACTCGAATGAGTCTTCTTCTTCTGCTACTTCTTGCAGCAGCCGGTCAATCGAGCTGCGCAGCATCGCCTCCTGCGGAGTTTCGAGATGACAGGCGCGGTGCTTCTGAACGTCCGCGACGATCGCCAACTCCAATGACGCGACGCCGCTCTGAGCAAGCATGTGGCCTTCTATATCAAGTGATACTGGGGACGGCATCTCCTGCAGAAGCAGCGTCGACGCGTCCGCGGCGTCACCCATAGCTCTGGCGCTGCGTTCGTTTCTACGCGGTTGATGCTGTCGCGTCGCGCCTCCAGAGCCGACAGCAAAACGAGAAACGCCGCGAATACCTTGGCCACTCGGTGCGTGCCGCGCCCCTTGCGATGAGGGGGCGACCACGCGGCGATCGCCATATCGGTCGGCAAGGGCCGCTTCCCCTTCCGTTGGTTTCCCTTGGACCTGGCCGTTTCAAACCATCTGAATGTCGCGCGAAGGTTGCACGAGTGCGACCAACTGCAACATGAAGTGACCAACATTGTGCAAACAGGATATATGAAGAAGAAAGCGGCGAGCGAATGGCGGGCGGAGGAACTGAGGCGGCGCATCGGGAACAGACGCCAGTCGGCGCTGTATACGGCCAAGTACGCGGCGGAAGATGGTGAAGACGGCGACGACGATGCGGTCGCTGGCTCGGTGTCGACGAGTCCAAAGCACTCTTGCGGATCGCCCCTTCCATCCGATGGCTCCCAGCGACGTGGAGTTGTGGCGGGAAGTCTATTGCCCATGCTGTTTAATGCGAAGCACGACCTGTACGCCATCCAGAGCGACGTCTTCGAGTCCGACGCGAAACAATTGGCGACGATTCGCTGCGCCGATCGACAGTTCACTATCGAGAAGAACATGAGGTTCGTGCCCATACGGGAAATATGCTTGGGTGAATTGACCCTCCCTCTAATTCGGGTCGACTTCTTGCAGGCGTCTGAAGTCGGATCTCGCAGCGACACAGTCTGCCGTACGGCAGAAGGCTGGCAGGTTGAGCGATCTCCACACGCGAGTGCTCCACCTTACACGATTGCTAAACGATCCAGCAGAAGACAGAACCTACGCTAGATCAAAGCTAGCAGCGCTGAATGGGCTTCGGAGTCAAGCGGCTGCATCGCGAAAATGCGTACGATGCCATCGGAGTTTTGTGGCCGCGCTCTTTGACGCGCACGAGTGCCACTGCATGGGTAGGAAAGCTATCATTCTCCCCGATGTCTCTCGACCATCCGCGAAAACGAGCCAAATGGAGAATGAAGGACCGAGCCAGCTCGAGACATTCAAGAGTTCATTCAACTCCATCCCTCCAAAGTTTATCTCTCAACCTCCACGCAATTTCCGCGTCGCAGTCGATGGGATCAGTCACAACGCGATCGTATTTGAATGGGACCCACCGATCTTCACGGGCTCGCATCCGATCGTCGACTACGAGCTGCGATATTCGACTCGCCGCGCAAAGCGTCATCCCGGAGGAGGTGGTTCTTATGAGTTGGAGCCAACGCCACCGCTGCGACTCTCACATTGGTGCCAAGTGCATCCCGTGCCGCCAAATCGATTCACGCTCACGCAACTGAATGCCGAGCAGGAGTACGTAGATATCTGTATAGCAGCGTTTACGACGAACGGTATGAGCGCATCGAGCCATCGGCTGGAAATCGTTAAGACGGCACCTCCAGCTCCTCCATCACCACCGCTCTTTGCCACGGTCGGTGTTGTGACTGCGAAGTCGATCACACTCTCGTGGACGTCTCCCATGGATGACGGAGGCAAGCCAATCGTCGACTACGAAATCTCGTTCATCGAGGCCCTCATGGAGGAAACCTTCAAACTGGACAAGAACTTTCTGGACGTCTCCGAGGTTGCATATAGGCCACGGCTGGTCCGCACACATTCGTCGGAAGTGATATTCACGCTCACAGATTTGCTGAGCGGGAAGGAGCACAAGCAGTTTCAGGTGCGTGCTGTCAATGCCGCCGGCATTCCTGGTCCATTCAGCCAGTCCATTGAGTCCATCTTCACAATCGGTACGGTGAAAGCTTCCAACGTTCATAACTTTGTGCTGGTTGGCTGACTGTCGATTTCATCTCGAAATCAGCCCCCGGCAATGAGTTCCGACTTCTTGATGAGCTGCAAGCAGCGGTCAATGCAAAAGCTCGCATTGTTGATTCACAATTCCTGAGCGGTTTTATGCAGCGATATGAACGACACCATTACGTCGATCTGGTGTCGCGCTTCATAGTGTCGATGCATCCCAAGCTCGAGCAGAAGGTACAAGCCATTCTCAAAAGAATGGACGCTTCGGCCACGGAAGAGTCGAGCGATCAATCGACTTCAGAAGTCGTTGCAAAGCGAAAGCGTTTTGAAGAACTCACGGATGAAGAAGTGGTTCAAGAGCGCCGTCGACAGTTTCACTTTCGCATTGCTGAGGTTGAGAAGGAACTCAAGCGAGTGGAATACAACGTGCAGTGGTGCAAAGATCGACGCGTGGATCTCGTGTCGCTGGTCCGGGCAGCGGAAACTCGCATCCTGGAAAAGCAAGCGGAGTTAGAGCGAGCGCGAATGTTCAGAGGTCCTCAAATGGACTCTGATGTGTTGGAGAATGGTCTCCAGCGTTTCTACACGAAGGATTTGATCGTTGCCCTGGAAGACGAGATCGAGATTGAGCAAATCTACATCGTGGATACAAAAGCCGAGATTGTCAAGACCGAAGATATTTTCCGCGCAGACACTAAGCATCAAGCGGCATTGCATCACCGACTTGAAGACCGCCGAAGCGCATTGGCGAGATTCGACATGGATCCAGAAGCATTCAATCGTGCACAAGTCGATGGGAAGAGATCCAGTGTCGCCCGCATCCGTGACCGAGTTGTGTATCAGTGTTTCTCGGCGCTCGTTCAGCATTGCTTTGAAAGCCGCGAGGTGAAACGAAAAATGAAGAGCGCCTTGGAGCGGATTGTCACGTGCAAGTTGCGTGCCGCCATGCAGACTTGGTGCCAAGTGACCCGTTCGCTAGCTCGTCAAGATGCAAGCAGTGGCGGACTCTTTGGAGTCGGTAGCTCAAACCTGCAGAACGCATCGTTGGGCCGTGGCGAGCTGGCATTCGAAGCTCTTGCAGCATTACGAGAGGTTCGACAGACGGATGCAAAACTTCAATCTCTGGCCTGGTCCAAAGACTTGCCACAACACAGCGGTGGCGTGGATCTAGACGTCGCCAAAGAGGAAAAGTACTATCCATTTTGGTTGGAAGCCGAGGCGAAAATGGACGTCCAGGATTACGAAGGTGCCTCACGGCTGTTCCAGTTGATCGAGAGCACTACGAGTTGGACGAACCGGATGCATTTCCATCAAGTTTGTCAGCTACACATGCGTATCGGACTTGCTCTGTTCCACCTCAAGAGATACGATCAGGCTCTGGTACGGTTCCACCGAGCTCTTGTCATCGCGAGCCGACCAGCGGGTGGACTCAAGCAATACGAAGGAACTGCACACTTGCGAGTTGCCGATACCCATCTTGCGCTCGGCTCGCTGCAGCAAAGCGTTAAGAACTACGAGCAGGCACTGCTATGCTTTGAGGGTATCAATGATGTCAAAGGGCAGTTGCAGTGCTACCGTGGACTCGAACTGGCCTTCACGAAGCTTGAAGATACGGAACAGGCCACGCAGAACAAGAGCCTCGCCGATGAAATCGGGTTTGCTCTTCAGAACAAGCTGAACGAAGCCAGTACCAGACTCAAACTACTACAGCAGCAACTGGTGGGAATCGGAGCCGAGTCAGCTAAGGAAATCGAGCTTGAGCGCGTGAAAGCTATCGTCCCTCGACTGCGAAGAGAGCGAATTAAATGTCAATACAAGGGCCGGGAAGAAAACACGTGGGTCGTGGGTCTGGAGAAACTGCTCAGTGAGAAGAAGAACACGCTAGCTCAAGGCGAGCAAGATCTCAAGCGGGCGCTCGCGAGTGACTCGACGCAAGTAGACTCGGCCGTGATCAATGGGACAAACGCTCGATACGAGACGGACGATTTCAAGCGGAAGCTAGCCAAAATGATGGGTACCGTGAAAGCCGCCGAAGAACATATCACCAAGGAGATCTTGAACTCGAATGTGCGTGTCCGGAACGCAGACGACGAAATCAAGGAACTGGAAAGCGAACTCGTCGTTGAGACAGGAGCGCTCATGCGACACGTGCTCTCCAAGGAACCGATACGATGCTTCCGGTTCAATGCGACGAATGAAGCGCTCAAGAATGTGATCGGCCTGGCCAGCCATGGCGTCAGCACCTGCGTAGCGAGCGCCGGGATGAATGGCTTGCTATTCGATATCCTTACGGGTGCGTGCTTGGGCCAGGTAGTGGGCGATCCGGACAAATCTCATCTCGGGGATCCTATCGGCCACCAAGCACCCATCGTCAGCCTCTTCTACGTCGACAACCGTATATACACGGGTTCGATGGATGCAGCACTCGGTGTCTGGGACGTCAAAGACGAGATGATCGGCGGATTCTCGTGTGTGCTCAACCGATTGCTCAGGCAGTTCGATTCGGCTGTCGTGAGCATCCACGCCGATACTCGGTGGCTCGCGTGCGGCTCCTCTGACTGTGATGTCTTCCTCTTTGATGCCAATACGTTTGTGGTCCTCGCTCGTCTCATTGCTGCCCATGAGAAAAGTACAACTGCGATTACGGTCGAAAGCTTCAAGGGGACCTTCACGACCGGCGGCGCCGACCATCGCGTTAAAGTGTGGGAAGTTAGTGATCCCACATCTAAATCAACGCAGGCTCGCTGTAAGGTCCGATTGGTTCACACGCTGGAAGCCGAGCGGCGCGGCGATGAGTACTTCAACGGCCACCTACACCCAGTCTCGTGCGTACGCCAGACAGCAAGCGAAATCGTGAGCGCAGACACGGGAGGACGTATTGTGATATGGAATTTGGACGCGTCCGAGCGGAAACTAATGCGCCTCTGTGATATCCACAAATGCGCCGTGACGTGTCTCCAGTTTGATGCAATGAAGATCGTCAGCGGCGGTGCCGACGGCAACATTTGCGTGACCGACTTTGCCACAGGCCATATCATGCAGACACTGGTTGGCCACAAACAAAACGTCTTGGATTTGCAGTTTGATCGCAAGCGGCTTGTGAGCATGGCCGCCGATGGTAAAGTGCGACTGTGGTACTGGCAGACCCGCATGGGCGTCGGCGCCGACCGCAAAAAGTACCACATCCTCGGAGCAGGGGAGACGCTTAAATCGATCTCGCTCAAGTATCGCACAAGCATCGACAAGTTGCTCGTGTGGAACAGCCTCGCCGATTCAAGCAAGATGTACTTGGGCCAGAAGCTAGTCGTGGAGGTTGATACCGACGGCGCCGCGTCCGACGAACTGCAGACACTGGACATGGCCGTATCGACTCAATTTGGCAAATTGGCCTTCGAGAATCTCGATTTCCTGGCGTCAAGCAAGGCCGAGAGTGAAGACATTGAAGCCCAGTGGGCCGCGCAGCGACTTGCGCAACTGGCAAAGGAATACTTCCCGCCGGTCACTGATGACGACGAGGATGACCATGGACGCGAACAAAAAGGTGAAGAGGATGGCGACACCGAAAGCGACATGAACTCCGACGAGGATTCGGTCATGGCTGTGGACTCAGACCAAGATGAAGACGGAGAGAATGAAGAGAACGCTGAAGCCAACGAGGCAACACCGGGTTCAGACAAATGAACGGGGAAGAAGACAATACACACACGAATGGATTTTGCACAAGGAGCAGTTTATCTTGAAGCACATGCAGTCCGCCCGTTCATCAAACGACTGTCTTTTCGAGTTCCATTCCCACGGGTGCTCCTGTTGGAACCGCCGTAGGCTCGGCCGCTTGAACAACTGCTGCTGGTGCAAGTTGCCCCACCGCAGCCGCGGGCGCCGCAGTCTCCTCGGGCGCCGCCTCCTCACCTGTGTCAATTGCCCACGCCGCCTTCTCTTCCAGATACATGTTGCAGCTTCGAAACGCCGCGCGTGCGTGGTCACCGGCAAAGAATTCCCACGCCGTGTAGAACCAAAACGCGATACACTTGCGGTAGTCGTTGGGCTGGCTCGACTTCTTCAAGTTGAGAATGCGGCGCCACTCTTCGGTTACAAACGTCATGAGCACATCTTCAAAGTTGGACTGCCGCAGCGGGTTGCGGACCGTGTACGACGTCGTCCAGTACTTGTCGAAGCCGTCCAGCTGCTTGAGCCCCTCCGTGAACTCCGGTGCGCGGAATTCGTCGACGGCCGCGTCCAGCAAAAACACAAACTTGTCGCTGTACTTGGCCTCTTCGTCGTAAAACTTCTTCCACGTGACGGAAAAGAATTGCAGCGCCTCGTTCGGGTCGTGCTTCTTGGTGCGGTGGAGCGAGTGCGCGTGGCGCAGCTTGACGGGCTTTTTGCGTTCCCAGTGCCACGCCTCCACTGGCGGGAACACGGACATGGGCACCATCACGGAGCCGTTGCCGCAGATCGCCACGTACATGGTAATGTAGTTTTCAATGTCGCTGTCGGCGGTGGAAGCCGACGCCGCCATCGAGCCGTCCTTGGCGGTCGTCGCCGTACCTGGGGCTGGCTCACCATCGGTGGACGCGACGGCGGCATCGTCCCCGCCAGTCACTGCTGCGGAGGAGGATGACGCTACATCGTCCGTGGCGGCACCCTGCGGGTCCGGTCGGTAGAAATCCAGCTTGGTGACGTAGTACAAATATTTGGTCGGGATCGGCTTGCCGTCGAAGAACTCGCAGAGCTGGTCCCGGAGCGCCACCATGTCTTTCGAGAACACTTCCTTAATCTCGTTGGTCGCGTAATAGTCGCTGTAGCTCGGACACTCGAGCGGATGGGTCGCGGTCGCGTCAATCGACGTCGGGAAGCCAAAGATATTGATGCCGTCGCGCATGACGTCCTTGTGGGTCACGTGGAGCGCGCCCTTGAGGTCGTGGTAGTCGCTATTTTGCGAGCAGTACTTGTTGTAGCCGACCCAGTACTGCGCGTACGTCTCGTTGAAGACCAAGTGGCCGCGCTGGACCGTGCTCGCCGCGACGAGCCGCGATGGGTCGGTGGCCCGGAGCCGGTCAATGTTGCGCTTCCAGTCGCGGATCTGGCCCGTCTTGACGCCGTACTTCTGCGCCGTGGCCGCGATCATGCCCGTGCGCTCCGACTCTTCAATGATCTCGAGCTTCTTGCCCACCGTGAGCTGCCGGTCGGCCTTGCCGCGCGCCATCGTCGCAAAGTTGCTCTGTCTCTGGGATCGCGAGCGCGGGAGATTTTCAAGTCGGCAGTACCGTGGGTGTCAAGCCGTCTTACCTTACTTGGCGCTTTAGCCGCTCAAGGGAGAGAGAGAAGCCAACGGGCGGGTGGTGTAGAGCACGCGTCCGAATAGTGGCCCCTTAGTGTCCACGAGGTTTTTTTTAACATTTGGAATGAGGTTTTTACATTTTTCAAAGGGCCTGAGCGCGAAAGAATGAAAGGCTTTGGACCCACCATAAAAAGCGCTTTTTACGTGTTTCAACGTGATGGAGAAGCACGGTTATGGTTCGAATAGAGGCCCGTAACCGGTTTTACGAGAGTCGCTTGTCGTTGCAAGACGCGCTGTTGCGAACTGACAGTGACAAGGCGGGAAGAACCCACCTGCCGGACGGACATGCACAGGATCGGCCCCGCGCTCTTGGCTCCTCGCTCGCTGTGCGAACGCAGAATGATCGACGCCATGGATCCATCGAGTGTGGGCCCCGCGTGTTCCGCTGGAGCCGAGCCGGTCGTCGAGCACGGCGCTGTGGGTGGTGTCGACACTGCTGAGCCAAAGCTAGCTCAAGTGCCGCCGCCAGGAGCCACGATCACGCCACTGTCCGTGCCGTGGCTGCACCATGACAGCTTCCCGACGGTCAAAAAGGTGTGCTCGGAGAGCGGTCTGCCGCAGGCCAAGAAGACGTCGGTTGTACGCGTGCTGCAAGAGCTCAAGGTGCGTATCTGACTATGTTGACGTTCAACGACGCCCACGATGCCAATGCCGAAACGCGCTGTTTCCCTTTGTCTGCGTGCGCGCTCCGTTATTGTAGAGAGGGAGGAATCGCATCGACCAGCAACTGGCGCATCTGGAATCGCAGCTGCTGCACGTGAGCGATTTTCTCAGCGGCGCAGCGCAGACGCTGGAGATCGCCGCGGACCCGTCAAGCGCAGCGGCCGATGACGACGTAGCTTACGGAGTGGGCGACCTACACGAGGAACAGCGTAACGGCAAGGTTCCTGCAACTGAGAGTGGCGAAAAGTCGACTCCGATTGATCCCGTCGCCACACTTGTGGAGGAAGACCTTGCCACAGGTTCCTTAGCTCTTCCATCAGGGCCTTGTGGACTTGTGTACTGAGATCTAATCTCTTGTTTTTTTTGTGTAGATGCACCATGCACCACTGTCGGTCTCTGGCGATATCTATCCGTCTTCCAGTTCTTCAAGACGGTCACGCTTGAAGATATGCAGGAGGCACTGCTGCTCGAGGATCCGGCATTAGCTGTGGCGGCCGAGGCGAATGAGGCCGACGCTGCGGACGCTGTCGATGCGTACGAATCTGGAGATGGACTGTCCACAATAAATCGCCTACCCGTGTGCCACTCGAATGGTCAGCGCAGCATTACTACCAAGCCCACAGTGCACGAACTGCTCAGATTGCGGCTGCTCGCGGCGCTTGTTCCTGAAGAAACCATGCCAGATATCGGCCACGTGAAGAACGAAGATCTTCCCACAAGTGACGTGAAGGAAGACGGAGACGTGGACATGAACCTTGCCGGTGATGAGCAGCCACTCGCTGAGAACGGTTATAGTGACCATGGGAGAGCAGCCGTGAAGAAGGCTGATCGAGACATGGAAATGAGCCTTGTCGACGACGAGCCTCTCGCGGAGCCCTGGCAACCGGCCACGCGATCGTTGCAGCAGCTTCGAGATATCGGGCTTGTGGAGGCGCCGACGGATGAGATCAGGCAGAGCCTGACCAGGCGACAAGATGACGAAGTCAGCACCGAGATTCGGCTGCTACAAAGTGAGCTCGTGCGACAAGTGCGACGCAACAATGAAGGCAAGCGAACGCTGCGGCGTGCCTTGGAGAGGTTTGTCTTGTGGCGAGTTCTTCAGTTTTGTTTTGCTGAGCAGCGACTGACGAGGGGCATGTTGGTGGGTGTATTACTGTCAGACTCAAGCCGTGGCTGACGCATGACGACGAGTACCAGCAGGTAGAAACCAAGTTTGAGAAGATGTGGCGGCGGAAGAAGGAGCTGCAGCGCAAGAAGAAGCACAAGGAGAAGAAGCTCCAGCGCAAAGAGGCGTCGTACAAGAGCGCGTTCCTCATGCCGCCCAAGCCACCCGGACCGCCCTGAGCGTGCGAGGTCACACCAACTTATTTATTTTGACCCGGTCTACTACACGTGAACAACGATTTTGGATTGGGAGATGACTTGAGATTATTTGCCTAGCGGTGGAAAGTCGTCATGGTATGATCCGTTCGCTGAGCCCCGTCGCATCTGCTGCTGGTGCTGGTATGAGGAAGGAGGCAGAGGCGGCGGTGGGGCACCCCCTGCGTAGCCCCCGCCGCCACGTCCTCCGTGGGGCGAGTAGGACGAGTGATAGTTGCCGCCCGGTGGAGGTGGCGGAGGATGGTGCTGTGCATGGTGGCGGTAGAATTCCGACGAAGGCTGTGGCGGCGGAGGAACCTGATGATGGCGGGGCATCGGGTCTATCCGATTATACTCGTTTGGCGGTTGACTTCTTCCCCGTCCAGGATACGGTGGCTGACCAGCTCCTGCGTACCCAAACGATCGCGACCCATCATAATTGTAGTATGGTGGTTGCTGCTGGGCCCCAAACCTCCCGCCGCCTCCTCCAAAGTGCGGGTCTCGCGCGGGACGGTAGGCGTCATGGTTGCGTGTGAAGTCCGGATCGTTCAGTTCCTGCTCGCGGTTGCGCCACAGCACCTTGCTCTCTTTCCAATTCTGCGGCTGAGGCTGACCTCGCCCACCGTCGCCTGCGCTCTGTCGGGTGTTGCCGTTCGAATTGCCATTCTGGCCGCGTCCATTCGCACTCGCACCACCGCCTGCCGACGGACTCGTTTCCCGCTGTGGCCGCTGGGGGTTCGCACCCGCACTGCCTCGACCACCACGCGCAAACCCACGACTTCCGTCCGGACCTGCGGCCTGCGCGTTACCACCAAACTTGGGGCCAACGGATCCGTTGGACGCTGTCGCCGTCACCTTGGCCGTGGCTGTCGCGGTGGTCGCAGAGGAAGTCGAAGACGAGGAAGAGTCGGTCGTCGAGTTGCCGTCCTCGCCAAAGATTCGAGCGCGGGCCTCGGCATACGCTCGTTCTCGGTCTTCAATCGTGCGCTGCTGGTTCTTGGGGTCGCTCCCCTCGGCGCCGCGGCCGCCGTTGGTTGCGCCACGTGGTGCGCCCCGCTTCCGCACCATAATCTTGGGTGCAGACGCCGGCGTGACCGTGGGCGGCTGCATGTCAGCAGACAAATCGATGAGCAGGACCCGCGGAAGGGTGCTCTGCGGCGTCTTGAACAGCGTCACGACACGGGCCGAGTTGCTGTCGTATCCGCTTTGTGACAGATCGGCCGTCTGATGCTCCAGACAGCACCGCTCGGCGAGCCGATGGACGATGAGCCGATGGTACGACGACAGCGGCGGGAAGCTCAGCTGCGACTCGCGTGGGTTCTTGAGGAACCGCACGATTTGGTCCTCGAGCTTGAGCAGCGACAGCCGCTCGCGTGCATTCTCCAAACCAGCGAGCAGCACCGGATCGAGTTGCCCAAAGCGCGCGACTGCGGCGGTCGCGGTCGCCGCACTCACGGGCTGCGGGTACGTGGCGTTTGGGTCGTAGTGCGCGTGCTGTGGCGATGGCTGCTGCTGCCGCTGGCACGGATCCGCCGATGGCTCTGCCACGAGCCGCAGGCTGCCAAACGCCGTCGCGGCGGCGTCGACGTCTTGCTCCTTCGCGTTTCCTGGAGATGGAGCCGTCGCAGCGTGGCGCAGAATCGTGGGCACGGCGACCTCCCCCGTCTCCCAGTCGGACGTCACGGCGGCGCTCATGGTGCTGGTTTCGTGGTGCGTGGAAGGCGTCGCCTTCTCTCTCTCTCTCTCTCCCTCAAGGTGACTGGATCAAAAAGCCGACGGCCGAACGCCCACCATCATATCCTGCGTAAATGCATACGCCTTCGGTTATTAATAAGTTGACTAAGACTAATACTCGGCAAACGCCCTTCATCGCCGGGCCTGCCGAAATTGATACTCCATCGCAGCAGGCGCGACGGCTGTGGTGCCCAAGCCAACTCAACGTCCACGCCGTCGCCATAGCTTTCTGGCGACGGCTTGCAGTACGTCGTCTTAGGATCGACTGTGGTGGGCGTGCTGGTGGTGGTGGGAAGACGAGGACGCCGAGTGGCTGTTGGGGCGAGAGGAAGAGGTGGAGCGAGACGACGACGACGCCGCCGGAACGTTGCGGCGCTTCCGCTGGTGGGCCGGGCCATGGAGCGAAATGTTGAGCGCGTTGAAGTTGGCGATGGGCAAGTCGTCCTCAAGAAAGAGTTCCTCTTCGTCGTCGTCATCATCATCAAAGCGCTGGGGTCCGTGGTGGTCGCCGTTCGCGTGGTGGTGGTGGTGGTGGCCGTGGTCCGAGTCGTACTCGTACTCTTCTTCGAGGTGGACCGCAAACTCACCGGCGCTGCTGTATCGTGGGATCGGTCGACGCGAGCGACTAGTTCCATGGCTGCTTCCGTTGGGCCGAAAGGAACACTGGGGTAACCCATGTTTCGGTTCAAGCGGCGGACCTTGTTGCATGACCTGGATTCGCTCCATGGACGACGCCTCTTGTCGGCGCAGCCGGTCGTACTCGTCGGCTTCTTGAGCTTGCAGTTCGAGCGCGAAGGCATAGTCCGGGTCGTTCGGATCGCCGCTCGGCTCTTCCCTCGGGACCTCTTGTTGCACGACGCTCATGACGCCAAACTCGCTGTCCGTGCTCGGCACTTCGACAAAGCACCAGCCAACGTTCTCGCGGTCCCCAAACTGGGCCGCGATGTCGCGCTCCCACTGTTCTTCTTCTTCGCGCTGCAGCTTGGCTGCGAGCTCTTCGTCCATGACGTCATGGAGCTTGACTGGCGCGGCGGCCGCCGCCACGGGCGCGCCCCACGCGTTCTGGAGGCTCATGGCGAAGCGAGGACGAGAGAGTGGGGGGAGTAGTAGTAGTAGTACTATGGGAGACTGATGAGGGACGATTGACGGCTTCAACGTGGACCACGCAACGACACTGAGACGAACGACACGCTGAGCCTTTGGGGCTGGGCCAATGGAAACTCGCGGGCGGATCCAGCGCCCTCGACTCGCTCGCGGTTTGCTGTGCTGCCGCGCTTGCTTTGTCCAAGAACCCACACAATGCGACCAAGAGACCAACACTCTGGAAGCGTCGAGGTGAGTGTTGGTCCACGGCTGCGGTTTTTCAACACTGGTTGGGCCAATCGCAGAGGACTAGTTTCAGCCAATCAAGAGATTTTATGGGGGTTTCAGTCAATCAGTCCCACATTTTTAGTAGCCAATGAAATCGCACTATACGAAGCCGGCACAGAGTTTGGTTCAGAGCGGGTATGCGAAATGCAAGGTCCACGCACTGTGTTTTTCGCATAAAGTACGAAGGCTGATTTGTTTCTGAATAAGAGGTGCTTCTCCAGCTGTTGCAAAGTTGGCCCACTGTACATTCAGCAGTCCAACAGTAGTATTTGACAGTGAGTCTCAACCGGTGTTCAGTTCACAATCAGGAAGCTTTTGATGATTTACACAACCGTTTTCATACAGTACGCGGAATCCATGAGTTTTTCTTTCTTTCCGCAAATTGGCGGAGGGTGGCCAATGTTTGGCGGCCCTACAAGCCATACCAGAAGACAAGACAAGCGAGAGCTCCAACTGGTGCTGTACGGTATTATACACGCAAAACGCTAGGCGCCTCCTTTCTTCACATCGAGTGTTTCTACATGACACTTGTTTCTTCCTTTGTCGCGCTTGTTCTGTTGACTCTGGCTTTCCTATCGAGAGAGACCAACTTTCATCCATCATGTTTTCTCATAGACACCGCAATTGGCTTCTGGCGCCGCCCCCTACCCCTTTTCTACTTTCCAAGACAGCAGGCGCTCAGCCAGTGTGGGTATTTCGGACAATCTGTGTGTGCCGGTTCAGCAAAGGGTTTGTTTTTGTTCTTTTCTCTTCAACATTGGTGGCGGTGGCCTGTCTGTTCAGCCTGTGTGAATCCAAGGGAAAGTTGCTGCTTCCGCGACCACCAGGGTCGCTGGAAACACCCCAGTTGGCTCTTGTTGGCCAACGTTCCGATCCGCCATTCTTCTTCACTTGTAGCAACGCCAACGCCCAACTTCCAACGTATTTCCCCCAACAATACCGCGAACATGATGGCCCGCAGCTTCCACCCGCACACTGTCATCGCCTCGTGGGGCGCGCCCAAGCCGCGCCGCCCGTCCACGCCGCAGGAGCCGTCGCCAGAGGACGACGCGGACGACGCCGTCAAGAAGCCCCACGCCACCGACAGCGACCACGAGACGGCCAGCGCCGCGTCCTCGGAACCCACGTCGGCGGCCGCGGGCGTCGCCTCGTCGTTCGCGCGCGCCGGCAAACTGCTCTGGGGCGGCGCCAAGAACCCGCTGAGCGGGCTCGCGGCGTTCACCAAGCCCCACTCGCGCACAGTCAGCGACTTTTCCGAGGTCGACTTCACGACCCCGTTTGCTGCCGGCACGCCCGTGTGGACGCGGTATGGACTGGGCACGGTCGCGTCGACCCGGGAGGACGACGGCTTTCTCATCGTGAACCTGCAGTGCGTCGCCAAGATGACGCTCTTTCTGAATCCCGCCGACGAAGACTACTTTTCCGTGCCGGCGCTGCGCCACGACTGGGTCGAGACGCCCGTCGGGGAAGGGCTCGTGGTCGCGTTCGACCCCAAGCAGCAGTCGTACCGCGTGCGCATCGGCGGCTCGAGCACGGGCCGCACGGACGCCGAGGTGAACGTGCACCGCACCGATTTGCGCCGGCTCTTGCCCGTGCGTCGCCAGACGCCGTCCCAGCCCCCGGCTCCACAGCAGCAGCAGCAGCAGCAGGCACCCCCGCCTACCAGCACTGCCACGGCGACGACGACGACGCCAGAGCCGTCGGTACTCTCCAAGGGCTTGAACACGGCGTTCAAGACGATCGTCACGACGTCGTCCGGGCTCACCAACTCGCTGTCGAATTACTACTACCAAGGCCAGTGCGTCGTCACGACCTTTGGACAGGGCACGATCATCGCGCTTGACCAGACGAGCCACCGCGCCCAAGTCCAGCTCACGTGGGGCGCCACGGCGTTCATCAGCACGGACGCGATTCTCCACTACACCAAGGCGCTCGTGGGCATGGACGTCACGACCATCAAGTTTGGCAGCGGCGTCGTCACGGACATGCGGCCCGCCGACGGCATGTACACAGTCAAGCTTCACGCGTTTAAGGAAGGAGAGCAAGAGATTGTGTACGTCCACGAATCGGACCTCGTGCGCGGACGCCGTACGCGGCTGGGCAGCGGACTGGCCGCCGCGCCGCAGCAAATCTCGGGCAAAATTAACGCCTCGACCACTAAGCTCTTCTCGTTTGCGAGCAACACGGTCAAGCTCTTTGGCCAGAGCGCGTCCAGCAAGTTGAGCCCGACGCCCGAGCCGGTCAATGCGGTCAAGACACCGGCCCCGCACGCGCCCACGCGGTCCAAGTCCATGCTTGTCGTCGAGGACGACGATGCCATGGTGTCTTCAGCCGGCATCTAACGAGTGACAGGCAATCCTGTCTCTCCCCTCGCGTCCCGCTGCCCCACCATGCATGCAATGCAATGTGTCGGTGTGATGTGTCCGTTTGCGTATCTATCATAATACTCCATGATCTCGGCCATCCTGCCCAGAAAAGTGCCGCCACAAATACCTGCCACCGAGAAAAATCCCCGCATCCCCAGTCGCCATTTTTGTGAACGCAAGGTCTTCCGTCGCGCGTTCATTGTGAGCGAGAGCGAAAGATGCGCTCCCACTCTGTATGCCACACGTACGAATAAATCTAACGAACTGACTGCGTACTATTAGTATTGGCGGTTGTTGGTGCCTTGCATGGTCTGATCCCACGCAGAAAATATCTCAGCCAAAGATACGGAAAAAGGATGTGGGGACATGCACGCCCGACTTAGACTTGGGCCCACGATGATGAAGTAGAAGAGCGTTGGCCAAGCGCTCACAGTAGTACTTCTTGCTCATCCGACAGGAACCTCTTCCCATCCCCCATGGCCGCGTCGGCACTCTTCCGCGCGTTCCCCGGCACAGGGCGTCCCAAAGCACCGCTCGTCGAGTTCCTCAAAGGCTCCGTGTTCTACACGATCTCCCCAACCGAGCCGGCGCCACGCGAGGGCGTCGTCTTCTTCTCCATCGACAAGAAGCTCTATTACAACGCCTTTTACCTCGACTTTGGCCCGCACAACCTAGGCTCGACCTTCCAGTTCTGCACGGTCATGAACAAGATGGTCGCTGCGATCTCCACCTCCACCAACAAGCACCGACAGATCCATTTTTACTCTTCACCAGATCCGCACATGCGCGCCAACGCCGTGTGTCTGCTCGCGTGCTGGGGCGTGCTCTTCCACTACATGACGCCGGTGCAGGCGTTTGCACCGTTTGCATTCATGAGCTTTCCAGCGTTCCACGACGCAAGTCCCATGTCAACGAGCACCTTCCAGCTCACGATTCTCGACTGTCTCCACGGGCTGGCCAGGGCTGTAGACCATGCGTACATCTCCCCAACGACGTTCGATCTGAACGAGTTCCATCACTTTGAGCAGGTCGATAATGGCGACCTCACGTGGATCTCGCCCAAGCTGCTGGCGTTTGCTGGTCCGCACAGCGACCACTCGGTCTCGCCCGAAGGGTACGTCACGCTGCCACCCGAGCACTACATCCCGTACTTCAACAAGAGAAACGTTGCACTGGTTGTACGGCTCAATGAGCCGCTGTACGACGCCTCACGGTTCACCAGTGCCGGCATCGCCCATTTGGATCTCTTTTATCCGGACGGTGGCAACCCACCCGAGCACATACTGCTGCAGTTCCTTCAGGCCTGTGAGAACGCCCGCGGCGGTGTCGCCGTCCACTGCAAGGCCGGACTCGGCCGCACGGGCACGTGCATTGCCGCCTACATGATGAAGCACCACCGCTTCAGCGCCAAGGAAGCGGTGGGTTGGTTGAGGTTGTGTCGTCCCGGTAGCGTCATCGGCCCGCAGCAGCAGTACCTGGAGAATATCCAAGCCAAGATGTGGCGATTGGGCGACGCCAGTGCCAGGAAGCTACCCGTAGGCTTTCCGCTTGAGATGGCCAGTGATTCGTCCTCTTCGGCGTCGCCTCGATCGCCGCGCAGCCCTGGCCGCGGCCGACTGCTCTCGACGCGCGCCATCAACATTTACGGCGGACGCCGGTCCGTGGATTTGTCGGCTAGTACCGGCGTAGGCGTCACGGCCGCCTATCTAGCCAGGATGGCCGCAGCCCACGACGAAAAGGGAGCTATGAAGACGGCGTCGCAGGGCGATGAGTTGCTGCGCCGCAAGCAGCAGCCGATCTACCAATTATCGCCCGCGACATAGCATGAGAGTTTGGGGGGTAGATGAGGCTGAAAATCTCTTGGAACTCTAAGCTGCGACACGAACGTTCTTCTTGATGTCGGCACCGAGAAACGACGTGTACTGGCAGTGCTCCGGTTTGCGCACCATGCCGTCCTTGTAGACGAGATCAAAGCCTCCGACGTGGTCTTCGCCCGCGGCCTTCCCACTACACAGATCGAATACCAGAAGGGTTAAAGTGCTGAACTATGCTTCCCACAAAACAGCGTAAGTTGATGTACGTGTTCTCCAAGTCGATGATATCGAGCATGTCGTTGAGCATCCCGCACTTGAGCTGGTAGTCAGACGATGTGTTGGCCGACAGCTACGTGTTCCAAGCGCACAGTGAGTGACGGATGAGCTGCTGAGTTCAGTGGGAAATGGCGTGCAACCCACCGATGGTGAGGCATTCACTTCAATGAGCCAGGGCTTGAGGTTCTCGTCAATCATGACATCGTAGCCAAAGAGCTGGAAGCAGTGCTTGTCGTTGAGCATGATCTTCTCGACGCACGCGAGCGACTTGATGATCACAGTCTGGATCTCGTAAAACAGCTTGTTCGTGCGCTGCGGGCCGTGCTTGGCCATCATGTACAGTTTGAGGTTGCGCAGGTCCCACTTACCGCCATGAACCTTGCTGTAGTGCTCCGAGGTTTTTTGGATCGCGACGTTCGTGAGGTGGATGAAGGAGTTGGCAATGTCGCTCGGGTTGTTCGAGTACCGCGAGTTCGTGAAGCGCGCAAATCCGCCTCGGTACAAGTAGATCTCGAGTGGTGAAAACGTCGGCACCAACGCATAGAGTCTCAGGTCAAACTGACCCCGACATAATCCAGTCAAGCCCCATAATATTAACGTCTTCCCGGTAGGACAGCGCTCACCTTCTTGCCGCCAACGAGGTACGGGTTCGAGAGGTACTTTTGCACGACGTACGTCTCGACCTGTTGGTTTTGCGGCTGCCAACGAAAGTCAGTACGCCAGTCGCTGATCTGGCCCAGTTTGGTGAAGAGGAAAATGCCTTTGCCCTGGGCTCTACGAGAATGAACAACAAGACGCCCAGTGTCGGCAAGAGGAGAGCTTCAGTATCCAATGGAGCTTGTCAACATACTTGCTCGTGGGCTTCATAATCCAAACACCTTGGTTGCGCTTGAACTCTTCCACAAAGATCGAGTACTCGGCTGGTAGTATATACGTCACTGGGAAGAAGTCGTACGCGCCGAGCTCTTGCTCGACCGGTGTCGGTTCCTCGCCGGTCCTACAAAGTAGTGAGATCCCCATCTTTCAGTTCCGCACCAAATCAACCACCGAGAATCGTTTCATTCTCACTTGAGTTTCTTCTCCATTTGTCGCTTAGCGCGCTTGAGGTTCTTGATCAAATGATCTTTGCGGCACAGCTTGACCAGTTCACCACCCTATGTGAGACCCTCGACAACGTCGTTGAATTTACATGCTTTGCGTACCTCTCGGCCATTGCGGTAGTGGTTCACCCGCTGGTTGTTCTCCAAGTGGACCGTATCGAGCAGCTCATAGATGTACTCGCGGTCGGCCCAGTAGAAGTCCCAGTCGCTGTCGGTCGTTTCCTTCCAGCCACGGCGCAGCATCGTGTCGAAGATCGTGTTGCGGAAAGTCGTCTTGAACTTGATCACGTTGCTGCTGCTACCGCCAGCAGGCGTTGCGGTGGTGGCGGTAGAGGCACCGCGCGCAGCTTGCTTGGTCGCGCCACTCGTAGTCGCGCCAGCACTGCTACTATTGGTGGATTGGCCCGTGTCGCCGACACTGCGCACTTGGCGCACGGCACGGGATGCACTCCCAGTAGCAGCATTCACGATCGACGCCGATCCTTTCTCCATCTCTCGGTCTCCGACGTAAAACGGCTGGGTATGGGATTTCTTGCAACGGCTGTGATACAATCCACGACAAGCACGAAGAGTCGCAACCAAAATACTGCTGAACAATCGAAGGATAGGGTGGGGAGAGCAAGATAAATGTGAAATTGCAAGAGGTGTAGAAGGCTAGCGCCCCGCTCATCTCGTGTACTTGACGCCGCCCATAAAGGTACGCGCATCTGGTGCCGAGCCGTTGAACTCGGCCTGGGAGAAGTCAAAGCCCGGGTTTTCCTCTTGGAATCGCTCGAGCATGAGTTGCTGCTTGGTCTTCTCGGCCTCCATTGGGTTGAGCTGCCATAGGAGTACCGGTATGAAACGAGCCACATGAGTTCTAGAGATCCAGCAAGTTGCATACTGTGGAGAACCATCATTCATACCTCGCCGTGGCCAACAAACACGCTCGGCCAAGTCAATCCTTTCTTCATTTTCTGTAGATTGATCGTGAGCTCGCCTCCGTCTGTGCACAGAGTAGTACGTCAGGCTCTAGTGGATTGCGTGCAAGCGCCACAGCCATTATCACCGGACCTAGCATCCAGTAGCTCTCTCCGACGACGACCGAGCTCGAGAGGTCGTGCTGGAATGAGCGAAGATTTGGCCGTCAGGATACGCATGCTCAATAGAGACCGTAACACAGGCGCATCCAAGGCAAACTCACGTTGAGGAACTTGTCTTTACTGCCGCGCAAACCCAGCACCACGTGGTTGGTCGTGATATTACACTCGATGAGGTTTGCCGTGAGCCCCGGCGGCGGTGTGATGTAGACGTTGACCTCTTCGAGCGACTGGTCCCACTCGTAAATCACGCGGTCTGTCATAACGCCCGCCTTCAGTCGACAAGTCGCATGCGTATACGATGCATTATGCGCCATTTACCGTTGTGCTTGAACACGCGTCGCGTCGGCGCCGCCATGCTCACACCCAGTTGTCTTTCCGATCCGTCGCTTCGAAGAGAAAATGGGCGGCTCGGTCGTGATGCCCAAATTGGAACAACCTTCGTGCAACCTTCGTGCAACATGTTCATCCATAATGCAGGTAAATCTTGAGTCGATCACATGCTTGATGGGACGCACGCAGGTCAGCGCAGTCGATAGAGAGGTTCTGGGTCGCGATATGCAGTTCTGCGCCGCTGGCACCGTCGATCGCTGCCTCCGTGAGTCCGATCTGGCGACACGCTGCGATGCGCGCGTCGCCAAACTGCTTACCGAGACACGCACTGAACGCATCGCGGTCGTCCGATGACCAGAGCGAAAAGATCAGTGGATGCGTCCGCAGGTCAAAGCCGCCAGTCGTGGTGGACGAGGCGGCGCCCATGCGCTCCTCCGTCGTGCGCTTCCGCACGGCGAGGCGGTACGCGTCCGTGTCCCCCACGAGGCTGTGGACGAGATCGTCGAGCGCGCGGTTGCGGACCGGCATGTGGCGCACGCCGGTGCGGCACTCGGGGCACGACAGTGCGGAGCTCGCGCGGAACCAGTGGCTGATGCAGTGGCCGCAAAATGTGTGGGAACACGCGAGCGTCGCCGAGTTGGAGAAGTAGTCGAGACACACGGGACAGAGCATGAGCCGCTCCTTGTCGGCGGCCGTGTCCTCGTGGCGGCTTCGCTTGCTGTCGTGGGTCGCCGCACTCGCGCCGTCCTGACCATTATCGCTCTGGCGGCTCGTGGAAATATCGAGGTCGTCGGACGACCGCTGTCGCTTGGTGAGCGAGGACGACGACTCTGACCGGTGCCGATGGGAATATGCTCCTCCGTCGGGAGACGCGGTCATGGGCGGCGGCTGCGGCGAGGCCCCATTGCGGTTGGGCAGCGATCCGCCACGCCAGAGGCGCGGTGTCTCTGCGACTCTCGCGGGCGAGGCGTGGTGGCGAGGCCCGCTATCCGGTCCGTATAGCCTTGCGACGAGTCGCGACTGGTCGGCATCAGGCACTTGGACAAAGAGACGAATGCCCGTGCGTATGTTGGACGAGAGCACGAGTTCGTCGCCGTCGTGGAGCTCCATGGAGCCACCGGGCATCAAGTCCATGCCGTTGATGGACGTGCCGTTGAGCGTGTTGAGGTCCTGGAGAATCCACTTCTGGCCTCGCTCTCGCCCGCCGCGCGTCCTTTCCCCTGGCGTGATGGGAGCGACATCTCCATCTCTCATCGGAAAAATCCGCGCGTGGGTCTTGCTGATCGTGCGCGTGTCGTCGGACGTCGGAATGACGAGGTCGCAGCGCCGACTGCGCCCGATCGTGAACGCCTCGATGAACGTGCGTAGCATCGCACCCCCGGCGCCGTTCGCGACGGGAGAGGCACTGCTGCGTGCGCCACCGTTCGATCTCTCGGAAGCGCGGGACGTGCTGCTCTGTCGCCCCATGCTCTCCTTGTGGTCGCGGCCGCCGTCACCGCCGTTTCCGCCGCGCCAGGGTCGGTCTGCCATGATGGTTTTTCAAACGTGGAGGCAGACCCTCCCACGGACCAATCAGCGTTGCATATTCGTTTGTAGAGGTATGTGCGGAAGTTGGTGGGAAAACGCCTGATGTACTGTGACCCCTCTATTCAACGATTTTCTCACATCGTTATGACTCATTTCCGCCATGCTATATCGCAGGATCCCCTTCGTTAGCGCATTTCTCCACTCCAGCGAACCCAGTGGGCCGTCCGCAATCGTGGGTTTCTTCTTTTTCAACCCACGACGCCATTTCCTCCCCTTGTGTTCTGAGTTTGGCTCGGGCGCCGGGCCCAACCCAATCTTTCTTTTCCCCACCAAATCCCCAACGACGCCAACGCCACCGACGATGAGCAAGAGCATGATCTCGCTGGAGGAAGGATGGGACGTCGAGATCAAGCCCAAGGCCATCGACGTGCTGCTCGACATCCTGGAGAAGGGCTTCGACAAGGTGCGCGAGTCGCCGTTCCCGCCCAAGTCGTTCATGCCCATCTACACGACGTGCTACAACATGTGCACGCAGCGCGCGCCGTACAACTACTCGCAGCAGCTCTACGAGCGCCACGGCACGACCTTCGACACGTACCTCGAGAACCAGGTGCTGCCCAGCCTTGAGAAGGCTCACGACGAGGTGTTTTTGGGCGAGCTCGTCAAGCGCTGGGAGAACCACAAGCTCATGAACAAGTGGATGTCGCGCTTCTTTATGTACCTCGACCGCTACTACGTCAAGCACCACTCGCTGCCGACGCTCGAAGAGGCCGGACTCCAGAGCTTTGACCGCGTGATCTTCCTGAAGATCAAGAACCGTCTCAAGTGGGCCGTGCTCGAACTCGTGGAGAAGGAGCGCAACGGCGAGATCATTGACACGACGCTCGTGCGCAGCTGCATTGAGATTTACGAGGTCATGGGCATGAAGTCGCTCGACGTGTACCAGAGCGACTTTGAGAGCCAGCTGCTCCAGCAGAGCCGCCAGTACTACAGCGCCAAGTCCAAGGCGTGGCTCACCGAGGACTCGACACCCGTTTACCTCCAAAAGGTCGAAGAGGCACTCCAGAGTGAGCGCAGCCGTGTCGAGCGATACCTCAACAAGATCACGGACCCCAAGCTCAGTAAGGTGCTGGAAGATGTGCTGCTCCAGGTCACCGAGAAGGAGCTGATTGAGCGCGAGAACTCGGGCGTGATTGCGCTGCTCCGCAACGACAAGCTCGACGACTTGGCACGCATGTTTCGCCTCTTTTCGCGCATTAAGAACGGCCTCGACCCCATTGCTGACTTGGTGCAGAAGCACATCACGGCCGTGGGCAACGACATTGTTGAGAAGCGCGCGAACGCGGTCGCAGAAGGGAATATCAAGGACGCCGCCTCCGATCCCGAGTACATCAAGAGCATTTTGACCATCCACGACAAGTTCCGCAGCGTCGTGAACGAGCAGTTCCAGGGCAACTCGCTCTTCCAGAAGGCGCTGAAGGAAGCGTTTGTCGAATTTGTCAACAAGGATGTGGGACCCGACAGCTCGGCCAAGTTGATGAGTACGTTCTGTGATCGCATCCTCAAGACGGGCGGTGAAAAGCTCAGCGACGAGCAGGTCGAGGACTACCTCGAGAAGGTCGTGTTTGTGTTCTCGTACCTGACCGACAAGGATTTGTTTGCCGAGATTTACCGCAACCAGTTGGCCAAGCGTCTGCTGAACCAGCGCTCGGCGTCGGCTGATGCCGAGGTGCTGATGATCGGAAAGCTTAAGCTTCGCTGTGGTGCTCAGTTCACAGGCAAGATGGAAGGTATGATGAACGACCTCGCGATTGGCAGCGACCACCACCAAGAGTTTGAAGGCTTTCTTAAGAAGCAGCGCGAGCAAGAGTCGGCCGTCGCGATCAGCGGGAACCTGGAGTTCAGCGTGCAGGTGTTGACCACGGGCTACTGGCCTTCGTACAAGGTGCTGGAGATCACAATGCCGCCGCAGCTCGTCAAGTGCATGAACCTGTTCAAGGTATACTACGACTCGAAGACCAGCCACCGTCGCCTTCAGTGGATCCACTCGCTCGGCAATGCCACGGTCCGCGCCAACTTTCCCAAAAAGAAGTGGTACGATCTCCAAGTCACGACGCTCCAGGCGGTCGCGCTCTTGCTTTTCAACGAAGCCGCAGGCGCGCTTTCGTTTGAGACGGTGCGCGAGTCGCTCAACCTGTCGGTGGATGTCGTGAAGCGGATCATGCACTCGCTGTCGTGCGGCAAGTTTAAGATCCTCAACAAGCTGCCGGCGGGCAAGACGATCTCGACGAGCGACCAGTTCGAAATCAACAAGACTTTTGCATCGCCAATGCGCAAGATCCGTATCCCCATGGCGTCGCTGGAAGAGAGCCACAGCCAGAAGCACGTTGAGGAAGACCGTAGTATCGCGATCGAGGCCGCGATCGTGCGTATCATGAAGGCCCGTAAGACATTGCAGCACCAACAGCTCATTTCGGAGGTGCTCACACAGCTGCAGTTTTTCAAGCCCAACCTCAAGGTGATCAAGCGCCGTATTGAAGCGCTCATTGATCGCGAGTACCTGGAGCGCGATCCAGAGCAGGCCAACACGTACCGCTACTTGGCGTAGACTTTTGCATTCCCCGATTCGACTTTTCTTCTACTTGCATCTGGGTGCTCTTCAGATCATCATGGCTATTTGGAAACAAAAATACAAGAAACAAAACCAAATACCATGCCGTAAATCTCTATTGGTATCATCAGGAAACCGGTCATTTCTTGAAGAACCGGTTCAGAGCCGTTGGTGCACTCTGCGCCTTGGCTTCCCACTCGACCTGCTGCTGGCGCCGCTCCTCTCTCTTCTTGGCGTTCTCCAGCATGTCCTTGTACTTTTCCTTTTGCAGATCCACGACGTTTTGCTGCTTCTTGCGAAGGCGACGGGACGGGCGGTTGCGCCCGCGCATCTTCTTCTTGGTGATGAGCGGCTTGCCGTTGGCTTTTTCCATTTGCTGGATCTTGGTGAGCTGCTCCGTGGCCGGGTCGAGGTCCACGCGGCCAATGGCGCGAGGGTCCAGCGTGATCATCTCGGGGCGCAGCTTCTCCAGCAGCGACCGCACCTCGGTCTCGCCGCGCTGCTTGGCGTTTTCGTACGGGTTGGCCTCGAACGTGTCGAAGTTGGGCTCACCGGCGCCCGGGATTACAATGTTGGCGATACCCGACGCGTGGCCGATGCTGAGCACGTCTTCAAATGGCTGGAACGCCAGCGAGCTCACCTGCGTGCCCGGGATCTGGTGGGTCATGTACGGCGTCGGCGCCTGGCTTGTGAACGGGTTCTTGAGAATATGGACGTTGGGCCCAAAGCCCACGGCGACGAGCCCACGCTGACTCACGCTCATGGCGTTGGCCGCCGAGTGGAGGTAGTAGGCGTTCAGCTCTTGGTATTTGCGCAGGTCAAAGACCTTGAGCTTGCGGTCCGCGCCGGTCGTCACGAGGTACTTGCCGCTATTGTCAATGGCCATGGAGCGGACTACACAAAAGTGAGTGAGTTAGATCCAAAGCAAAGAGATCAGGAAGAGATGAAAACGTACTGGGGCCCTGGTGGCACTGCATCTTGACGACGGCTTCGTGCATATTGGGCGTCCAGAGCGTCACGAGTCCGTTGGCGTGGCCCAAGTTGATCACGGCGTTCCACGGGTTCTGCGCCATGGCGTCGCACACGCCAAGCTTTGTGCGGTGGCCCGCGACCTCGTTGCCTGTCGTGACGTCGTGGTAGCTGAGAAAGCCATTACCGCTGATGGTCGCGAGCAAAAAGTGGTACGGCAAAAACTCCATCTTGCGTGGCTCGGGAATCGAGCGCAGGCAGTGGGCCTCGGCCCCCGAGCTGTCGTAAATGTAGACAAACTTCTTCTGGGCCGCGGCAAACATCGAGTTGTTGTGCAGGTACGAGACGTCGCGCACGAGATCGTTGGCCTGGAACTCGCACGAGAGCCGCATGCGCAACATATCCATGGTCGCCAAGTGGCCCTTTTGGCCACCGAGCAGCAAGTTCCGTCCATTGCGCGTGTACCGCACGGTGTAGGCGCCGTAGTCGGGCAGGTCCAGACTGAAGATTTTGCGCGCAGTGTTCTGGTCGACGTTGGCGGCGAGCTGCGCCTGTGTAAACTTGTACGTCTTCTCGAGCCCCTCGGCCTCGAGCAACCCAGCTTGGCTCGGAAGCAAGATCTCGGACTTGGCGGCCGAGATCGCTGCGTCCTGGAACTTGGAGCCGGAGCGTTCAAGGCGGCCCTTGAGCTTCTTGTCGCGGATGCCCTTGATCTTTTTCTGCGAGATGGGCGCGCGGCGTGTGTACTTGTCGAGGTTCTTGACGTTCTTGGTCTTGGACGGCTTGTCCTGCGCCGCCGCGGGCTTGCGCTTCTGGCCCAGCCGCGTCGCAGCACTGCGCACGATCGCGTCCACGTTCTCCGGCTCCGAGTCGCTGCCGTCGCGGCTGCTGCTGCTGCTGTATCCTTCGTCGTCGGACGTCATGGCTACACAGAGAGGGAGAGAGAGAGTCGAGGCGAAGAGCTCTTGGCGGCGGCTGCGGTGGTGCACCGTGGCCAATGGAACATAAGAGGCAACATACCTCTGGGTACTGTTCACTACCTGAATAGAAGTCTCTTTTGAAGGGTCTTCAATTGAGGGCATCGTTGTTTCCTGACATTTGCTATGCTTTTGGGATTTTTTCCATCAAATAATAAAAGAACACAATTGCGTTTCCATGCGGGTTAGGGGTCTGATGAACCCTTCCAAGTCAGCATGCGGTTGTAGAGTGAACAACAGGGCACGTGATCGTCAGCTTGTCGTTGGGATTGTTGGCGTTGTGTTGGATTTTCACACTCGTTGGGGTCGTGGGAACGGCCAGTTCCGACTCGCTCGGCCCATTCTCACCAAGGGCGGCGCAATAAGCAAGCCCAAGCACCACCATGGGGAGTCCGCGACGCTCCCGACGGTCTCCTATAGGAGAACCAACGCCAGTGAGCCTCATGCGTCGGCGCTGGGCCGCCTTCGCCGTCGTCGCTGCGCTTGTTGCGCTGGCGGCGGCCGCGCCATCGGCCCACGCGGCGCCAACAAACCAACAGACTGACAGCAAAAAACCAACAGAAACCGTTGGCGACGCGCCGCTTTATTGGTTTTCGCGGATTTCGCACAGGGGAAGACAGCGCCCGCAGACGCAGGAAGCCGTGGCCCATGGCTCCTCCTCGTCCTCGTCGTCCGGGTCGTCGTCGGGCTCTGGGTCCTCTTCGGGCTCGGGCGGCGGAGTGACTGTTGGCGACGACGAGATTCGCGACTTCACGGACGGCGCCACGCACGGATCCCAATCGCTCGAGAGGGTTTCTTTGGTGGCCAGCAAACGGACGGTGCCAGCGCCAGCGCCGACGACGACGACGCCATCGCCATCGCCATTGCCATTGCCATCGCCAACGACGTCGACGTCGACACCTACGCTCACCCCCAAGCCAGAGAAGGACCACGGCAGCAAGAAGGTGGTCCACGCGCCCGAGTTGGAGAGCGCGGCCGTGTCGTTCAGCAGCGTCGCGTCGCCAACGCCCACGCCCACGGTCCAGCCGGCGTCCGTGACGACGTTTGCCAACGCCGGCGAGGAGGGGTCTTCCGTCGCGACCGTCGAGGCGTCGACGCTGTCGCTGACCGCGTCGTCCTCCTCCATGGATCCGAGTGACACTGTGGCGCTGACGCCCGCCGTGGAGACGCCGTACCGCTCCATGTACTGCCGCTGCCAGGCCAGCGAGTGCCAGCACGAGTTCCCGGGCGACTCGCTCGCCAACATCTGCGCGCCGCAGCTCGCCAACGGCGCGTGTCCCGCCGGCTTCAGCAAGTGCGTGTCCACAAGCTCCTACAAAGTGCAAGTGACGCCCACGACGCCCAACAGCGTGGCCGACGTCACGTTCTCGCTGCTGGCGGCCGACGTCGCGGGCGCGCTCCACAACCTCGGCGACCAGAACCCGCTGCGCGACGGCCGCCGCAAATGGTGGCTCGCGTTCCGCCTGCCCGCCGGCTGGCGCTTCGTGGCGTGGGCCAGCACGACGCTCACGGTGGATCTCGTGCCCACCAACGGCGCGCGCGCACCCGTGACCCAGCAGTTCCGCGTGTACCCGTGCGAGCAGATCACTTCCGCGAGCAACTGCCGCAGCAACAGCAAAAGCGACAAGGACAGCGTGGGCTTTGTGAGCATCCAGGACATGGTCGCCGACTGGCAGGCGTTCGTCGCCACGCCCGGCCAGGCGCCGCTCACGTTCCGCCTCTCGCGTAGCGTCGTGAGCGGCGCCAGCACGAGCAGCGCCGACAGCCAAGTGGGCGTGTACATCGTCTACCAGAGCGGCGTCGCGTCGGCGTCTCGGAATCGCCAGCTCCTCAGCGTGCGCGAGCTGTCGATCACGGCGTCGGCCAGCGTGGCCGCCGTCTCGGGCGTGGGTATCGCACAGGGCAACTTGTCGGTCATCTCGCTCGCCAAGATGGCGACGCCCAGCATCACGCGCGGCAGCCTCCACTCATCCATGCTCTGGGTCGAAGTGCAGAAGAAGAAGGCGACGCTGTCGTTCTCGACATCCACTATCATTGGCCGCAACTCGAACGACCCGCGCATCTGCGTCAACTTGCGTCCGCCCTCGTGCAAGCGGCGAGGCCACGTGCCGACGGCCAACGTCACGTGGACGCCCACGCCGTCTGTGACGTTTGCGAACGGTGGGAACCCCTTCATCTTCTTCTACGAGACGCCCGACGTGTCGTCCATGACGCTCATCCAAGTGAACGAGACGTTTTTCTGTGTCGGCCAGTTGATCCCGTCGGGCGTCACGCCGAACGCGACGTGGGAACTGCACCAGCCCTTCCGGTTCCAGCTGGCCATTGAAGGCATCGTCTGGTCGAGCGCTACGTCCGGCAAGAACGGCACGATGCCCGACTCGACGGCCGTGCCGGCGCTGGCCGAAATCTCGCTCACGGACCGCAGTCAGTTCCTCGGCAACGAGTGCTCGCAGATGATTGTCCACGAGCAGCCTCGTACGTTAGGAAGAGCTCTACTGATCTGGCCGCGCGGAGGAGGACTGACCCAGTGTGTTTGATGTATACAGTGGCGAACCACGGGCTGAGTGTGTATAGCGTCATGTCCGTGACGATCTACGCTGTCGCGTTTGTCGGCGCCGTCCTAATCACGCGCATGGTACGTGCTGGACTGTATAAAGGACGGCGTGTGGTATCCCTTCGACTCACGCTGTGACTTATTTGTTCTCTGTAGAACGGCATTACGTTCTCGGCGTCCACGTTCTACAACGACATGACGTCCGTGTGCGTCGTAATCGTCTTCCTCGTCTTGATCATTGGCAACACGATCTGGATCAACGTCTCGGGCAACGGCACGTCGACGAACGCGAGCCACATTTACTACCTCACGCGCATCCTCGCGGCGTGCTTCTCGTGGACCATGATCACGTCCGTGTGCTTCCACTGGTCCACGGTGCTCAACCACGACGTGCGCAAGATCCGCCGCGTCTACCTCATGTTTACCTTCGCCGCCATTAACGCCGTGTTCTACGCCTTTGGCATTTTCATGCTCATCAGCATGTCGGACTTTTTCAAGTGCGCGTACGACGACTACCTCAAGAACCCCAAGTACGACAAGCGCCAGTGCGACACGGACTACTGCCCCGACCTGCAGCCGTTCCAGTGGCGGTACGCGGCCAACCAACTCTGCAACGCCATCTCGTACTCAAACCTCTACTTCGTCGCGACCTTCAGCATGGACATCCTCATGTTTCTCGCGTCCGTCGCGCTGCTCGTGCTCGGCACGTACGTCCTGCGGCGCGGCTCACGGCTGATCGCCCACACGGGCAACCTTGTGGACGACCGCGTCGTCATGGCCATGCGCAACTCGCTCAAGACATATCTCATTGTGATTCTCGCCATCACGCTCTCGCTCGGCGTCTCGACACTGATCAACATTGTGCTGTACGGCGCCAACTGGCCCATGAACGCGATCGCGTGGTACACGCTCACGATCTGGCTGCCCACGCTCATCCCGCCGGCGGGCTTTCTCGTGCTCCAGTGGAACCCTCGGCTCCACGGCACGAGCTGGAGTGGGAACCCGGCGAGCGGTGGTGGCGACCTCGACACGAACGACAAGGCGACGAAATCCGACGACGCGAAAAAGGCCTTGGGGCGCATGAACAGCACATTTGGCCGGCTCAGTGACGGCTGGGCGGGCATCACCGACTTTCCCGACACGGACTATCTGCCCATTGGCGCCGAGACCAAGGAAGGGCCACAGCAGCTCTTGACACTGTCGACGCAGTTTGTCACGCCCGTGCCGATCGCGCAGGCATGCTACATGGAGGTGTACGTGGGCGAGCCAGACAATGGCGCGCCCGACGACTTCACGTTCGCCGTGACTGGGCGAGCGCCGCGCGGTAGCGTCAACACGATGCTCCAGTCGGGGCTCCTGCGCGAGAGCATGATTGTGCAAAACACGCGCGACAACTCGACGCTGCTCCACTCGATGCTCACGACCAATACGTCCTGGGTCCGCGCCGGCGTGACTGAGACCGTGACGCCGACGCAGATCCAGGACTCGAGCGGTCAGTCGGCCCAAGTCGCGACGTTCCTTTCGACCGTGCAGATCCCCAACGTCTCGCCTACGTCCATGCTACGCTTTGTCATGTACGAGGTCGGCGGCTCGCGCGCCAGCTCAACGTCGTCGGCCACGTCCGACCGCATCGGCAGCTCCATGTCCACGAACCGCTCGCGGCGCCCGTCTTCGGGCGCGTCCCGCGCGCGCGTGTTTTGCGAGTTCACGTGTTCGTCGTGCGAGTTTGGGAGCGTCGACGAAGTGCGGCTCGTGGCGCCGCTAGGCTCCCACCGCAGCACACAAGTCGCGCAGGTCATGGGGCCGTCCGTGCCCGGGCCCGTGCTGCGCGTGCGCTGCACGACCGTGTCGACGCGCACGCTGAAGGAAAGCAGCGACTTCTACATTACCAAGTGCTTCCAGTTTGCCGACGGCGACGACATGATTGTCGAGGACATGACGGAGAGCATCTTCACGAATGAGATTCCGCGCCAGTTCTTGGAGCTTCTCCAGAAAGACCGCGCGAGCGATCTCGCGCGCGCCGAGGTCGATCTGCGCGCGTTCCAAGATAAGTGCAAGCGTGGGCTCGCCACGGGTCTCTACGACAATCTGATTGACCAGATCCAGGGCGAGAACGTTCAGGCCATAGCGCAGTCGTGGCTCGAAGAACGCGTGCGGCAGCGCGTCGCGTACATTGAAGCGCTCAAAGAGTGCCAGCAGCTCTGTGTCAGCCGGGCCGAAGAAGGGATCAACATCAAGGCGAGCACGGAGAAGAAGAGCTTGCTGCTGCGATTCCTGCCCATCAATCTGCACATTCAGGACATGTGGGTCGGTCCCACGGCCGAGCTGCGGTCGCAACTCTCGCGACGCACGTCGGAGCAAGTCACGCTGTACACGGGCGTGACCGTGGGTGCGTTTGCCGCGCACGGCTTTAAGTTCCGCCACGGCGCCGGCATCATCTCGCTGCGCAATCGCATTGTCAAGAAGGGCCCGGCACGCTCCGCGAGCGATCGGCTGGCACTATCGCGCATTGGCAGTGGGCTCTCAGAGAAGGCGGTCGAAGAAGCCTTTGACTGGACCGAGGCCGAGGTGCGCGCCGAGGACGAGCTTAAGTGGCACATTGTCATGCGCATGGACATGTGCGTGTCGCAGGCGCTCACGGCTTTGATCGCGTCCTTCTGTCGCAACCTCGAAGCGGCGCTGCAGCACCCGTCGAACCACCAGTTTCTCCACGTCGTCGACTCGATTGGGTTCCTCTGGCAAGTCGAGAGCCTGCTGTCGACCCACGGCAAGGAGCTGGGCATGCTCGAAGACTTTTACTCGGCGATCGAGGCCATGAAGGGCGTGCAGTTTGTGCTGGACACGGCACCCGCGGCGCACTTGCCGCCGACGCTCAACTTGCACATTAAGGACCTCGACTTGCCCAGCGTCGTGTCGGTGCGGCTCAATGGCGATTCAAAGAGCGGCAACTACACGGTCGTGATTGGCGTGCGCTGCAGCAAGGACACGCTCGAGTACATTCCTGCGGGCATCCGCGGAGGCGCCAAGATCCCCGTGACGGCTGTCATGTTCACGCAAGGCATTAACGAGATGCAGACGCTGGCGAACGGATCCAATACCAAGAAGACGACGCTGCAGCAGACGATCAACCACGACAACTTCCTGCTGCTCAAGGAATACGTCGACAAGTACAAGAGTCTCGCGTGTCAAGTGGTAAGTCGATTTCTCGGAGTACATTCTGTGGTAGATGTGGTGTTCTGACAATTCTCTTTCTTCCAGCCGGGGACGTACACGACCGATCTCAAGGCCGTGGAGAATCTGCTGTGTGAGCTCGAAGAGAAAATCATGGCCGCCAGCAAGCAGATGGTCAAGACCAAGCACCCCAAGATCATTCAGCTGAGTTCTAAGCTCTGCCGAATGCTGCTCGCTGGCCGTGTGACGTCGTGCAAGAGCGCAAAGGACCGCACGGGCATGTCGGTCACGCTCGAGCAGGGCAACCTGCTGTGCGACAACCACGGGCTGCCGCAAGAATACCTCGCCCGCACTGTCTCGACCATGCGAAGCAATGGCGTACGACTTGAGAATGCCTTCAAGAACACGGGCAAGCGCCACTACGCATTCAACGCTCTGCAACGCTCGCTGCTGCCGGAAGAGTACAAGTGCCCCGAAGGCACTTACGGCCGCGGCAACGTGAGCTAGACGGAAATTGACCAAAAGAACGAAAATAGATGGCTACATTAGTTTATACAAACCCAACTGGTGACTATATCACCTTGTTTTGGTACGAGCTATTTATAGCTCACCTTTTTTTGGTGGTGAAGCCTCTATCCCGAAATTTGAAACTTGGACCAGCCCCTCTCGTTTCCCGTCCATCCTCCCCATCCACAAGTCTCACAAACCGCGCGCGCCAACCCCCAGACGCCATTCGCGAGAAAGAGAGAGAAAACGAGAGACCGAGAGAGAGAAGAACACCATGGGCGCGGAGATTGACCGCATCATCGACCGCAAGACTGTCCGCAACCGCGTGCAGTACCTCGTGGTCTGGAAAGGCTTTGGCGAGGAGAGCAACACGTGGTGCGTCTCTGCTCAATCTCAACTGCCGCGCCGTTCACAGGGAGCCTAACAGACTCGCTTGACTGGTAATTCATGATAGGGAAAGCCGCCTCGATCTCGTGGCCGATGGGTACTCGGACGTGATTCGCGCGTACGAAAGCAGCCGCAAGAGCGCCGACCACGAGTCGTCCACGGACGGCACGTCGTCGTCGCGCAGTCCGAGCCGCGGCCGTAGCCCTGGCCGAGCGCCGAAGAGCGCCAAGAGCAGCAGCACGACTGCGAAGAGCTCGTCCAAGAGCCCCGGTCGCCCGCGTGGCCGTCCACGCAGCAACTCAACGGGCCGCTCGCCATCTGCTTCGCGCCGTCGCTCGTCGAGCAAGAGCAAAGACTCGGCCAACGGCACGGGTACAGACTCGGAGTCGTCGTCGGCGTCGCGCCGTCGGGCGCCGCGCAAGTCGGAGAAAGCAGAGGAAGGCGAGGAGACGAAAAACAGCGCCGCCGACGGCGATGAGCTGCTGCGCAAGACTCTGGCGGCGCTGGACCAGGCGGCGCCACCCCGCCAAGATCACCCTTCGGCTTCGCCCCTCAACGGGGAGAAAAAAGCGACCACTGTGCAGCTCGCGTACGAAGAGGTGGTGAGCGTCTCATCTCAGGAACAAGTAGACAAGGCCCCAGCGTCGCCCAGCAAGGTGACGACCAAACACGAGGACGCTGCCGACGCCGCCGGCTTGCAAGATCTGTGGCAGCGCCTGAACGAAGGCAACTGGCTGCTCTGGTTCCTCAGCGTCGTGGTGGTCGCGGCGTCGCTGCTCGCGAGCCAATTGCTGCCAAACGCCGATGACCAGGATACTGGTGTTGTGCCCGGCGGCCACGACGTCGTCGTGGCTAGCCAGTGGCGTCTCTGGCTGCCGTTTCTCACGCCGACAGTCGCACTGCTGCTCGTGTTCCACCAGCGCGACGAGCGTTCGCTCGCCAAGTGGGTCGCTATTGCGCTGTCGTGGCGCATCGCCGCCGAGCTCTCGATCTTCTTCGTACGTCTCTGACTCATCACTGCTGTCTGTCGGTTTGGTCTCATCTCTCGTTCTTCTTGGTGACTGGATGCAGGAGTTTCAGCAGGTCGCCATCGGCGCGGCGACCGTGTCGTACACGGCGCTGGTGGTCGCGCTCATTTCGATCGCACGCAGTGATGATTTGGGGTCCAAGACGACACTTGGGGTCTTTGTCGTTGGCGCACTCGCGCTCGCCCTGTCGGACAGGTACGCTTTCGCGTGTGGTCTTTTCCATCAGACAGCCGTTTGACGCGTCGTTCGTCTCGTAGCTGGATCGTGCAGACCCAGAACGTTGGGTTGTCTTCGCGCGTTAGTCTCATGTCGGCCTCGGCGGTACATCACCCGTTTCTCTGCAACGGTTAGTATGACTTGGACCTTGACTTACCTGCAACGTCTTTCTTCCTCTTGTGCAGCTCGCAATCGCACTGGCGCCTGTGCTTACTGCTACGACGCCCGAGGATGACTAAGAGCGTGCCTAGGAGTGTACCCACGTCACAACTCACCTCACTCGAACTATGCCATCCTCCATTGGGTGACTGTACACTAGCAGTTGTAGTTCATCGCAAGTCCCAGACGTGGACGACCAAGCTTAGCGTTCTCGTATTTTTCATAGCAAGCGAATGTAGGTTGTGGCCGCGACCCGGCCTCTCGACTTCGAGTCCCGTGCTGTGTTTTGTGGATTGGAGAAAACATTCGACTGCACCTTGTACCTTCACGACGATTGAGCCAGGTGGAGTGTCTTAACGATGAGCTGTCGCGACTGAACGTCGATACTGAAAGAGCCGCTCGCACCATCGCCGGCCTCACGCGCCACCATGTCGTCAATGAGCTTCACCGTGAGTCCAGCCGAGCGTGCGGTCTCCATCTGACGTGCTTCCCAACGCGCCATATATCGCACCATCGCTTTGAACAGCAACGTAGATCGCATCATTGCCTCGACCTTGTGGTCATTCACTCCGCTCGCGTTCTCTTCCACGAGTTGATACCACAGCTCGGCATCCGCGAGGATGCATTCCCTCCACGTACGCACACAGTACGTATCAAAGTCCGTCGCCGTCGTGTCGTCCGGTAGACACTCGAGAGCTTCAACCGCAATGAGAAACACGCTCGCTCTGCCCATTTCCATTTCACAGGTCAGTCAAATGCATTGTCCGTTTCAACATGGCAAGGGGCACAAACCTCATCGGATCTTCTGGTGCGATCGAGCGCAGCGCGTCAATCGACTTGCCAACCAACTCGGCGGGCGCAAGAGGATGGGTGTCGATAGTCACGTCCACAGGGAGTTCTGCGAGCACGTCTTGGATTCTTCCCACCTTTAACTGCAGAAATCAACTCGTCAGTTTTCCACAACGAAGAATGAACACAAGATACCTGCCACTTACCTCGCGTTTAATCTCGTGCACCGTCGTCAGTGGCGTCGCAGGTTCAGCGAGCGCAGCGATCTTTGCGTTACTTGCCATGGTCTTGCGTCTGGATAAGGACGCACGCTCTTTGATAGCCTCCGTGAGCGTGAGCTGTGCCACTTGCTCGTAATTTTCGTTTGCCGTTGCGGTCACCCACGCGTACTTGGAGAGCAATGGATGCGCTGCCAAGTATGAGTGGAGAGATGGTCCAAACACCGACGAGTTCGCGAGCAGATACGAGAACATTTGCGCACGAGCCGACTCGCCATCGAATCCCCACGGATACCGAGCGGCCTCGCCGCCATACCAGCGATACAGGAACGTCGAAAAGCCCGAAACCTGGCAGTACATCTCCAGCCGCTTGGCGGCAGCGCTCTTCTCAAGACGCCCCAGGATGTAATCGAGCTTGGCAAGATTTTGTTCGTCCTCACGATACTCCAGGAACACCATAGCCTCTTGGTACTCGTACTCCTCCGCGAGCTTGACACAGGCTTTGAATAGGTCGCTTTTCTTCTGCATCGTCCAGGCGTTAGCTCCTTCATCCTGGAGAGGCGAAAACTCGAGCGGGGACTCGTAGTCGGTGGCAATAAAGACAAGCGGGTTCAAAGTCAATCGCTTGGTAATGTCGGCTTCCTTGCGCAAATCATCTGCCGCCTCGCCAGATATGCCGGGAAGGAACCGGCGGTAGGCATCGAGCAAGAGTGATCCAAGTTTGAGCGTCTGATTGGCAATTTCGAAGATTTCTTCGCTTGTTGCAGCCAGGGGCTTGCTCGATGGCACAGGCGAGTACCCAACGGCGGATGATAACCGAGAAATCTGATCGGCTATGGCTTCACGAATCGGTCGCGTAAACATCCAGTTACCGGTAGACCCGAGGTGCGTGGCAGTGGGTGTCTTGAGTAGACTTTGCATACTGTACCCGCTCTCGAGAAGAGCGTACAAGAAGTCGGAATTGCCTTCACCAGCTTCCGTCGCCAGCTTCTGAATCTCAAGGCTGAGTCCCACAAAGAGCTCATTGATCTTGGTAACCTCGCAGTAGAAGATATCAAACGAGTTGTATCCAGCAAGCCGGAGCTGTTCCTTGTCGTACCCACGACGCTGAACCGTCCGTTCGATGGCACGAAGAAGAAGTTGCCCGTCAAGCTTGCGTTTGACTCCAGCGTCTGGTCCTTCGTCGACGCGCGCCGAAATTGATCCTTGAAATTTGCACAGCGCCACCGCGGCATGGAGCTGTCCTTCGCCGTCAACCAGGTATTGCAATAGCTCTTCCGATGATGCAATGAACTGCCATGCATCGCAGCACTTCTGTTGCACAAATGCTACGAACTCTTCAAACCGCGACCGCTTTTGTTCGAGCTGGAAACGCACGAGTTTCGGAGTCACGATGGCCGCATTCGCCGTCTGTTTGGCAAGTTCTTCACTTGCATCTGTACCCCATCGAAGGCCTGAGGAAGCCTTCGCATCTAAGATCTGAAAAGCTACACCCACAGCCGCTTGCGCAACATTCGAAACGTCTCGCGAGGCAATGCGAAGAGGGCCGCCACTCTGGGAAGACGTGGCATCTTCTTGAAAATAGGAGAGTAGCAGCACCGCATACTCCTCAACGCTCAGATTCTCACCAAGCGCGTGGGACTCGGGCGTCAACTGATCTGAGTCTTCGACGCGCTGCTTGCGACGCGAGGCCTCCGAGGCCAAGGCAGCTTTGTTGTATACGCGTACCATGTTCGATGTCGTGGCCGCGCACACCATACCACTACCTCCACCAGACCCGGAAGATTCGTACTCCATCAAGAGAAACGAAACCGACCCCTTGACCGCGTCCGATGACTCGGCGCTGACCTCAACACGAGGCGCAAAGCCAAGGGCCGCGTTGCGCTCTACACCATGAAGAGAAAAGTCGGTCGACCTCACAGTCGTCTGGCCGGGCGCCGGCAATTGGATCGATGAGAAATGCACTGGTTGACTCTGGACCCACACGAGGTAGAACGCCGCATTGTTGATGGGAACTGTCTCAACGTCAAAGTACTCGCTGCTGTCCACATCCTCCGAGAAAACGGGCTCATAGTCAAGGAAGCACGCCCACTCGGGTTTTGGTTGACGGGTACGCGAGCCGTTTGTCAACTTGAACTGGAAGAGCGCGTACTTGACGCGTGGTGTCTCTTCATTCGGTGCCGTGCACACGTACGCAACGACGAGACCGAATGTCGACGCATCTGGGATGTAGGGGATCGACACCATGAATACTCGTGCGAGATGCGAATCCGGAAAACGCTCGCTGAAGTACTCAATGGCGGGGCGGTTGGCGTCAAAATGCCACACGGTCGTGCTGGTGCAGTCCATGGCGTCAATCGAGTTGAACGAGCGGCGCTCCATCGAGCCGTCTGAAAAGAGCAGAAGCTTGTCGACGCGCTCGTCGGCGTCGTCGTCCACGTCCGAGGTCGAGAGAGACGACGGCATGATCTTCACGGCGTGGATGGGAGCGCGTGGATCGATCTCGGTATCTGCCGAGGATGATGCCGCACTGGCAAAGAAAAACTGGCTGACAGTCTTGGTAAGGCCCGACAAGAAGCCTCCTTGCTGTCGCTCGAGCGAGCGCACGCGGATGCGGCGGTCCTCCATCGCGACTTCCCACACGCTGCCCTGGTTGCTCCAGCAGAGAATGCTCTTAAGTTCGTGGTCACTAAGTGTCTCGCCGGCAGTCGCTGTCGCCAACTCGCTCGTCGACGGCGAGACCGTGAGGCTCGCGTGGGCGTTCGTGAAGACGAGCTCGTGGGGCTGCAGTGGGATCTGCACGCTCAGGGGCACGCTCTCGTAAGGAAGCTCAATATCCTCCCAGAACAGGATGCGACCGTTGCGGCTCACGACCATGAGCGACACACGCGCGCCGTAGAGTGCAAACAGAAACGGGTGGAGCGGCTCCTCCGGCGCGATCTCGTCCGGCAGCGACAGCGTCACTACGTTGCCCGAGCCTTCCTGCCACAGCACGAGCCGCTGCCGCAGCACGACCACGTAGTAGGAAACGACGTGGCGCTCGCCTCGGCTGGAGGGCGCCGCAAACGACGCCACTGCGTGCTTGGTTTGTGTGGCGACAGGCACGGCGACGCGGCAGTTGACGACGTGGCGCGCACTCGGACGGTCGCGGCGGATCTCGTCGGCGACCATCGCCGGCACGCCGCGCACGCGTGTGACGACGCACTCGGGCGTCTGCACGATCACATTGCCGCCGTCTTCGACGCGCTGCAGTTGCGCCGGCGCTGCTGTCGCCGTCATGCCGTGCGAGCGAGACGAGGACGTGAACGCCGCGACGTCGGCCCAGAGCTCGAGCCGCGGGCGTTTCGACGCCGAGAAGTCGAGCACGGGCACGCCGCCCGAGGCGTTCGGGGATAAGAGCGATCCGTTGCCGCGCTTACTCGGCGGCTCCTGGAGCTTGCGCGCGCTGAACATGGCGGCGGTGGTTTCCCCTGCGTTTTCCCTCGCGTGCTTTGCCTTTGGGGCGGGGGCGGGGACACTTTTGTTGGCCGGCGAGCGGCAAACGTGCAAAAAGGCATTCGGAGTTTAAAACACGATGAAGCAATATGGCATGTTTTTAAACAGTATCTATGAGCCTATAGTATAGGGGTGCAAACCGGGAGTGTTAAAAACAGCGGATTAAATACTGTACGTCCCTATGAGACCCGATAGCTCCATATTTCGTGCTGGTGAGACTCCATGCACAGTGGGGATATGTGCTCCCATGTGATCATTTAGAAGCCCAGTGTGGCGCGATGGTGCTGGGATCCAGACGACCGTCGCGCGCTCATTGAACCGCGCTGCTCCGAAGCAGCGTCGGCCGCAGCGGCGGCAGCCAGTGCCGCCGGCGCGAGCCCATCATTGCTGTTGCGGCCATCTGGACTATCCTCGTTCGAGATCACGCTCTCTTGCTGTCGCAGCCTATTCTCCTTGCTGGTGCTGCTGTGGCCACTGGCGCTCGCACCGTTTCGTTGACTCATCAGCATGGCATGGGTCGCCTCCAAGGCCTTCACCCAGCGCAGCATCTCGTCGCGCGTCTTCGCGACAAACTTGTTTTGATGGGTCGGCGTACAGATCGAAAACTCAGAACTCTTGATCTCGTTCTGCGCGTAGATCACCTCAAGCGACGGAATGTCCAGTGGAATAGTACCCCGCGGCTCACGATCGCCCTTGCGCTTGTAGTAAGCCAGCGAGCCCGTGCCGTCCAGCGCACAGTAGCGCTCGCGGACGCCTCGCAGCGTGATGTTGCCAAACAACCCTCTCTCGTTCGAGTGGCTCGGATGCTTCATGAGAAGACCCGACATCGTGGGCATGACGTTGCCGCCTGGTACAGCGCCAACATTAACGTGCGCATTTGTCTTCGGAGGTGCCATCGAGAAGTTGGCGCTGGAGTCCACCGACATCGCCTGCGACGCGTGAGACGTGGTCGAGAGCGAGCTCGAGCGACTGCCACTGCGGTCACGTCCGTCTGCGACTTGGATGCGGTCCATGGACCCACGCGTTTGTCCATCGGGCCCCAACGAATTGCGAGTCGGCACTGGCGGCATGGGTGGTAACGTCATCGACTCGCGCGTGATTTGTTGAAACTCCTCTTGAATTGCCTTGACTTCCTCCTTCAAATGCAGACGGCGATCACTCAGCTCCTTCATGAGCCTCGTGTCCTTTGCACTCGCTGCCCGCGCAAGTTGCGTCACCGTATCGTGCTGTGAAATCGATAAAACAACGTCAGTCATCATAACCCCAGTGCACGACGAGTGTAGGAAAAGACATACGAGGTCAGCACGCATCACCGATAGTCGATCTTGCAAGCCTGCGGTATCGCCATGGCGCGGCGGAGTTGGTGGGACCTCAGTGTCCATCGGCATGGACGATGTTAACGAAAACCGGCTCGATGACTGTGGCGATTCGAAACTTAACGATGGGCGATCCGCGACGGACGACCGAACGTTAAACTCGATCTCGAATTCGTGAATCTCATCCACGGCTTTACGCAGGTCTTCTTTGAGCCCTGCTCGGCGCAGAGAGAGATCATCCATCTTCGCACGGTTACCTTCTTTCGCGGCTGCGGCGAGTGCGGTGACAGTCTCGTGCTGTGGACACACGACGGCGATGTCAATTAACTCTCTTCACAAGAAAATATTGCACACCCAAACATACCAGGCTTTTCCGTGTGGCTTCGACTTTGACTTCCAGCGCAATGAGCTGCGGGGGCTTCTCTCCGCTGATCAGATCGTCCTCCCTTTTCGCCGAGATATCGGCGCTGGCCATGTGCTTCTTCATCTTTACAAGTTCCGATTGAAGCGCACGCACTTGCTCTTCTTCTTCCGACAGCTCCAAGTAGATCTGACCTTTCCGCTCTTGGATTCGTCGTAGCAGTATCTCTCGCGCATCTTCCGCCTCGCGATCCAACGAGCCACGATCGACGAGCGAACCCAGAAACTCGGACGAGAACACGTCGATCTCGTCGCGCTTGTTCGTGGTGTCGTCGAAATCGCCTCCGTACACATCCAGTTCCTTTTGCACAGCGTCGCGTTCTTCATCCAGCTGCACGCGTTCTTTGCGTAGCTCGTCATTTTCCTTTATGATGTCCATGACTTCCTGATCGAGAGCCGCGTTCCGTTCTTGCAGTGCCGGTGTCTTTGCAACCTCTGGAGAGGGCACTGCGCCAGCCTCTTGCAGCTTGAGCTGTTCAATCACCTCCGTGAGATTTTCTGTTTCTTGGATCAAATTCTCCTTTTCCTTCTCGAGAAGAGACTGATACTCGGTCATGGCCGCCAATTGAGCTGCCAGGATTTCATCCTTTCTCTCCAGTTCCTGCTCGCGCTTTTGCATGCGCCGCTTGGATACTTTCCACACTTGCAAGTGGAGCTCGTGGGAGACCAGCGCTTGCAGATACTGCATTCGCAAGTCGGTTTGTTTTGTCCGATTCTGGCGAGCTTCCTTCTCCTCCTCAGTCTCCTCCGCTGGCGCTTCCTCTTTCACCCGGCCCTATTTTATCATCGTCAAAAGCTGTCAGCGCCAATGAACTCACTACCATCCACCACAGTGCGAGCCGTACCACGATGCCACGCGTGATGTCAGCGAATTTGATTCGGAGAGGACGTGGCAGACGATTGACTTTCTCGAGCACCTCCGTGTAGGTGCACCCAGTCAGCGGAATGCCGTTGAGTGCCGTCATGCGCATTCCAACTTGAAGTCGCCTGTGGAGCCGAACACATTTGATGTCAGAATCATCTCCAGCTCACGTCGTTGCTACAACTACTTACTTTTCGGGCTTGACACTCCAGTTATAAATCTCCGCGGGGCTTGCCAGCCCGCTTCCGAGCTAGCGAACAGCAACATTACATTGTTAGCATCGCAAGAGAACGAGAGAGGGCTACGATTCTTTCCGCACCTTGTATATTTCTGCGATGTGAACCAGGAGATCGGTGAATACCTGCCCGGGCTCGGATGAGATTTGCTTCAAGTTAAGTCCGAGCCGTCCATCTCCAAAGGTCACTTCAATCTCGTGGACCCACTTGTACCCAATGTTCGTCTTCATGGGTGGTCGAAGCCACTGGGTTTGACCGTACGGAGAGACATAATACGTTTTGCCACCGTGGGTCTTACTCGCACGCGTCGACCACGCCTTTGGTAAGACAAGGATTTCCCCGGATTCCAGCACTTCGACAGACTCACAGGGCATCCTGCAATGGACACCCAGATTAGATCCAACCACAATGGCATTGTCGGAATAGATGGACTTACATTGCCTTGATCTTGATGATGACGTCTTCAATCTTCTCTTCTTTCGTGTCAGCCGGATTCGATTCTGACTCCGTGACCTCTGCGATCGTCGCGTGCTCAGCGTGCTCGTCTTCCTCGACACTAGCGGATCCGTTCTGGGCTTCATCTTTTGCGGCGCCTCCATTCACTTCGGCATGACCCCCACCAGACGCATCGTCATTCTCTGGATCCGAAGGGTTCGTTTCATCCCCGGTGGCGGATTCCACTTGGTCGGGCGAGACACTACGATCTGTCGGCGTCTCCGTCTCGCTCTCTGTAATCACCATACTCTCACTCAGCGCTAACCAGTCATCCAGCGACACGGACGGCGTGTCCGCCAGCTTGAGTGGCGGCGGTGGAGCGTCGAGACCGTCGGCGGTCTTGGCGCTGCTGGGTTCTTCTTTCGCCACGGGCTTCGCCTGCGGCTGCTTGTCGGTCGGTGAGACCGGCGGCTGCTCACCAGCGTCCACCATCGTTCTGTGCGTCTCGGTGCGTGTGAGCTATGCCTCTCTTCGCTACGCCGCAGTCGCTTGCTCCGTCCCCGTGGACAGGTTTGGCCAGGTGAGCTTGACGGTGCGGCCTCGGAGAACTGCAATAGCGGCCTTGCCAAACAAGGGTGGCGACATGTGGGCATTTCGAGGTTTTGAGTTATAAAACCTCGCCTTGGCTACACATTTGGTCCAATCAGAAGCGCGGGAGCCGTAATGGATTTGGTTCACGTGTTGTGAAGAGGTCTCATGTGACCCAACTCATCATCATCAGGGTCCTGATCGACAGCATCGTCTGGTGGGTCCGAAGGATGCGATCAACTGTGAAATTTGCGACCGGGATGCGCCAAGATACGGTGAGATTTACCCACGAACCATTACTGTACAACTACTACAGTAGTAATTCGCCAACACGGTTCCAGCAGAGATTCACGCCAGAGCAAAAGCACCGTGACCGAAATTCAAGCCCACCACTTCCGGTAGTGCATCTTCAGCGACGCACGAGGATCGAGTAAAGTATGCAACACATGTAAGCGAACCTGGCGTTCAAACAGACGGGTAGTCCATGAGGCAGTAGCCATCGCTGCACTCACTCGTCTTTGTCAGCTCCTCCAAGGGGTCTTCTTGGCCTTGGTTCCCACCATCACGAGCCGTTGGCGCTGCGATTGGGCGGCGAAGGCGCGTCTCGCGTACAAACTCGCACAGCGAGACCTTCTCGAGCTGCTCCTGCGTGAACTTGGTCTTTGGGGACTTCAGCACCATCAGTTTGGTGTTGTAGCGACGGTTTGCTTCAGCTATAGAGGAGATAGACGTGAGAGTCAAGTCGGAATACTCATAGTCCAGGCGGAAATGCAACGTCAACGTACTGCGGGATCGAACACCATAGAATTGGCAAACACTGTGCACAATTAGACGGTGGAAGGCCGAATCCACAAGCGGGATGCACAGTCTCACGTCATTCTCACTGAACGTGCCAACCTCCATGGGCTGAACCAGCATTTCATGGAGAGCAGCCGAGACTTCAATGTTCGATGGAACTTCACGCCACTATGTCAATCATTCCATTCCATGTTAGACCAATTACGATTCTCGATGCGAAGACATCAGCATAATACACACCTGGATGAAGTGGAGGACGGCATACTCCACAGCCTCGATAAACTGGGCAAAGGTGGTGAAAGAACGCAGGAGGAGGGTACGAGCACGGCGGTCGATGCGTGCAAACATCTTCTCGGCCTCTGATAGAAGTCATAACCCATATCATGGCATGAGAGACTGAATAGGGAACCACTGGGAGACTTTGGTAGCTCTCGCGTACCATTCCAATCGTCTTTGCGTAAGAATCGTGGCTGGTTGGATGGCTGATTCTGCACTTGAACACGACCTTTCCGGAAAGCTGTCTGCAGTTCTTGGTTTCGGGGCTCAGCAAGCTTCTGGAAGTTCGATCTGTGGCATCCAATGATATTGTCGGCGATGAAAACTCACTCGACAACCGCAGATACAGCCACACGTACCGCCACTCGACATTGATCGTCATGTGCTCCATTAGATCTTCCAGGCGCGTGGACGCGGTTTTGTTGCCGAAGTGGTGGTCTATGAAAAGCACGGAATCAAGAGTAAGCATCACAATAGCCAACAAGCAATCTGCAAGTAGACTGCACACCATTGAACCAGCGCTGCTGTTTACGCCCACCGACCGGGAGCTCGTTCGGCTTGGACAGATATGCAGGGGAGCGCATGGGGTGGATATTGATCAGTCGCTTGCTCTTCTGCAGTGGCGACGGGTCTCCACGCTTTTGTGGGGTCTTCGCACGACTGGACCCGTTCCCGTTGCTTCTGGGACGCGCGGGCTCCGCAAGAGATGGTCCTGTCGGGGTCGCTGCATTCTGTAGCGGCGCAATCGGCCCTTCGCCCCACGCCATTTCCGCTTCGAGTTCACTGCCGCAGAGCGAAGCGACCTCGACATCGGATTCGCTGGGAGCGATGGACTGGACCTCCTCGAGAGGGTCGCTGAGACTGATCACGTCGGCCATCGTTCAGGGGGTTAAGGACTTCTTGCACGGCGGAAGTTGCCGAGAGGAGACGCCTTCTCGCTGGCGATGTGGGATCGAATCTGCTGCCCCTCCTCAATGAGAGAAGGAAAGACGGTTAACGTTACACCAACACTCACACTGAGGCGTGAGGAGATTCTTCCTCTCTAAATACATATTTTCTGAAAACAGATTGAATGTGATGCATAAATGTACAGCTTTGGTAACTCTGATAGCAGATAACCGCAATAGAGAACATGGCTCTGGACATGGTATAAATTCAGAAGGGGTCGTGAGTGGCAGCTCACGAATGTTCCTTGTGGGGCACCCCTGCTAAGTGCGCCTTGAGGGACAAAGCGAACTTATTCAAGTCAGTGACGAAGCCAGCGTCGTCGCTGTTGTTGGCTCTGATTCCCCTTCCCCCAGTGTTCCCTCGTGTATGCATGTGGCTAGTGACATAGTGGGCACAGTACATTCACCCCAGGTCAGGAGGAACTCACCCGCACTTGCCGAGAACACCATGGAGCTCACGCCCGAAGATGACGACCTGCTCAGCTACTTCCTCTCGGCGGATGTCGCGGCCGACCAGCTCACGCAGCCCAAGATCGAGCCCGTGTACTCGAACGGCGCCAGCGTGAGCGAGTTCGCGTTTGCGCAGGCCATGGGCATGGGCCAGGACCCGCGATCGTTTGGCGGCGGCGGCCACAGCGGACCGGTTGGCAACATGGGCTCCATGGGGAGTTCCTTCCATCCGTCCGACATGTCCATGATGCGGCCGCCGCAGGACGACGACACGGCCAGCATGACGGCGTCCATGTCGGGACTGGATTCCGACGAAAAACGCCAGCGACGGTAAGCTTTGGAACTTTTTCGACGGTGATAGTGGATAAAAGCGGCTGATTGAGTGAATACTGCTTGGCGTGGCGTGTGTAGACTTGCGCGCAACCGTGAATCAGCTCGCCAGAGTCGCCGACGGAAGAAGCAGTACTTGGAACTGCTGGAAGAAAAGGTGCGTTTCGCGTTTTTCCGTGCAGGGAGAACTGTGGAAGTGCTGACGGGTGTTTGCGATGTATGCACAGGTTTCCCAACTCACGGAGAGCATCGACGCGACGCGAGCGGCTCACCTCGAGCGCGCTGACGAAGCTCTTAATGCTGTGCGCTCGGAGATTCTCGTGACGCTTGCGGAGGATCTCAAAACCAGCACTTCTGAGGTCTGCAAAACTTATGATTCGCTCAGACCACTTGTGGAGACATTGACCGTTCTTGTGCGATCGTGTTATATCAGGCCGATGTCACGGACAAGATTCGGAAGGGCGTGCAGCTCATCCAGGAACGTTTCGGGCCAAACAGTGTGGTATGTGGAATCGATCGTGACTCGTCTGGAAACCTGTAATCTAAGATGGTTTGCTTTCGGATATAGGAACGCAACGCTGTCAAGGACTACAACTTCCGCCAGCTCGACAACTTGCTGTTGCCGCCGTACTGCCGCTTCCTGCTGTGGCTGAGTATCCAGGACGATGTGTTTTATGATGAAGGCAATGGCCTCGGCCCCAAAGGCGGAGTCGACAATGGCGAGAAGCGCAAGCTGCCATCGATTGTGAAGAAGGACTCGCTCTGGCAAACGCTGATTGCGGACCTGGCGTTGACGTACGAGCAGGATGAGAAGCTCAAGTCTCTCTATAAGTACGTGTACTCCATTCTGTTTGATCGGTTGGATATTATATCTCACGTCGCGGTATCCGTCTCTGCGTAGATCGGGAGACACTAAGTCCAGCAAGTCTGAGCGGCGACGGGTGGCGCTTGCCGTGGTGCGTAATTCTGCTGGCCATGGCTTATGCCGACTCCTATATTATCATATCCAATCTCACGTTCGTATATCGCTTCCTGTAGACGTACTTGAGCAAACTCAAGGACAGCTTGGAAGACCGAGCAAAGGAAGTGCAGCAGCAAACCGATGTCATCCACTCGATCCTCACACCGGAGCAGTCTTTGAACTACCTCCGTTGGGTTGACGTGAACCAGGATCGCCTGCCAGGGTTTGTGGACAAGAGCGTCTCGTTGTCCCACAGCGGCGCGTCCGAGAGCGTCCAGAACATTTTGCGTAAGCCCGATCGCGAGCTCACCGTAGAAGACGTGACGGCGCTGCTGGGCGAGTTGAAGACGTGACGGAGTTGTAGTGTCGATTCGTAGAAGCGGCTGTAGGGACGTAGGCGCTGCCATGCATGTGAATGTCGAAAGTTGGATTTGATGAGCGAAGCGATCGATCGATATCATTGTCGGTGTCATCAATTCTGTTGTGCGATTATCGGTGATTTTAACAAAGGCATTCCAAACATTTATCTTTATCAAATTTCACAATATTAAATATAGGAGGTTATCCCCATTTTCACCTGTTTCAGTTCTCGATCCGCCGGAAGATGATGCAAGACCTCCAAGAGCTCACTGCGGGCGCGTCGTGCTGGACCAACGACGTGCTGCGCTACGCGACACGAGCGCTAAAGGAGATTGAAAAGCTACGTGAGCGAGATGCACAGCAACTCGTTCGCCGCGACGCGCCTTCAGAAGCCGACTTGGCGTCGTTCAACCAGTGGCTCTCAGTTCACGCTGACGCCGCCATGGTGAAGGTCCAGCGAGCGGGCGACCACGGCAATGGACTCATCGCACAAGATGCTCTGCAACAGGGAGATACATTCATCTCCATTCCGTATGGTATCATCCTGGGCGCAGACCCTTCTCTCGGCCCCGTTGAAAAGAGCAATGGGCCATGGAACCACGTCGCGCAGGATCCGCTGCTGTCCCGGTTCCCGAGTTGCCTGCTTGCGCTGCGAGTGCTCAACGAGGCGTGCAAGACGGCAAAGACACGCCCTTCGTTTTTCGCGCCGTACATAGCAATGTTGCCCGCCAGTTTTGACATCCCGCTCTTCTACAGTGTCTCGGACTTTGAAGCCATCGACGGAACACCCCTGTTCGAGCCCGCCGTGAAGCTGCTGTACAACTCGATCAAGCAGTTCTTTTACCTGCAGCGCCTGTGTCAGCAAGGCTGGCCGCAGTGCCCGATTCCTGCGGCGGCATTGACGCTCTCCAATTACTTTTGGGCCATGGGCGTCGTGCTCACCCGGCAGAATGAGGTGGTGGTCGGCGAGGCCGGTCGGGGCGCGTTGGCACTGATTCCAGGCTGGGACATGTGCAACCACGAAGCCGGCGAGCGCATCGGAACGTTTTCGGATCCAGCAAAGCGTGTCGTTGTGTGCCACGCGAAGCGCGCGTTCGCTGTGGATGAAGAAGTCGCGATGTTTTACGGGCCGCGCACGAACGAGGAACTCCTCATGCACTCCGGCTTTGTCGACGATGCGAACGCGTGGGATCGAACCACTATCCAGCTTGCCTTGAATGCATCGGATCCTCTGCTCAAGATCCGCCGTCTGATCATTCAAAAGGAGCTCGCAAAAGACAGCAGTGTGGCACTTGGAGACGAGAGCGTGCAAATCCAAGTCGGAACCGATGGCTCACTGGTGTCGTATGCTACTTTACGGGTGCTGCAGATTTTGAACTTGTCCAAGGAGAGCTTAACCAAGGCACTGAGGTCGTCGGCCACGCTTGGGGCGGACAAGGTCTTTGAGTGGACGAGCGAGGAACGGGAGCTCGCCAAGCAGTGGTTCGCAATCGCATGTGAAGACGCAGACCGTCAGTTGCTGGCGTTCATCTCGAAAGTCGCCGGAGCCTCTCGTGGCGCATTGTTTCGGCGATATTTTGAGTCTCAGCGGAGCGCGGTCGCCTTGGCAAAGCAGAACACGGTCGTGTTTGACGCTTAACCAGGAGCTTAGGGTAGAGGAAGACTAGAGCAGGACGACGTGGATGGTAATTCACTCTATTCTTTCTATTCATGGCTCGGCGCGCGAGCAATGGGGATTCGCAAGAAATCCGTCGCGGCCACGACGGCCTTGCGACCAAACGTGACTTGCGCATCCAGCGCGAGATGCTGCGTGGTCCCAACAGCGTGGGGTGCCCATTCACGAAAGCGGTGGCTGAAATGGGTCAGCGCGAGCAGCGTCGCGTTCAGACGGCGCGCCGTGTACCCGGCCATACGCGCCGTCGAGTGGCCTCGCTCGACAGCGCGCTGAACCATGTCGTGGGACAGTGTGGCTTCGTGGACCAGTACATCGCAATTACGTCCAATGTCAAAGAGACACGAAGAGTCGGCCGTGTCGCCCAGAATCACGGCCTTGCGGCCTCGAGTCGATGGCCCCATGACTTCGCTCGGGAGAATGACGTCGCCATTGGGTAACGTCACGGTTTGGCCTTCCTTTAGTAGACGATACGCCGGCCCGGGTCGTAACCCTCGAGCTTTGAGCAAGTCGGCTCGCAGTTTGCCTGGCTGTGCGTGCTCCTCGACGACGTATCTGAAAAAGACGAATAGGTCAGCAGTCCGGCATACAAGCACACGTGGATACGGCAGGTGCATACCCAAAGCTGAGGACGGTATGCTTGAGCGTCGACGCTGTGACCTTGTGTGAAGCGTCTTCAAACACGTTCCACACGAGATCATTGCCGTTCGATTCACCATAGATATATTCTCGGCGCATTGACTGCCATGATAACACCCCACGTTAAAATAGCTGACCGTCCACCCGGCAGGCAAAGCATCAAGGCGTACCGGATGTGTGGGCGCCTCGCGGGCGTACTTTTCGAATGGAGTCGCATTCTCGACCATCTCGGGCGTCACGAGCTCGTGGACGGTGACGACGAGATTCGTGAGGCGCGTGCTGCTTGTCATGAATGCCGTGTTGAGGTACGCAAACACGCCCAACGGCCCATACACGGAGATGGGGTATGGCGCTGGCTTCTGCGTTAGCGGGCCAATGTACGAGTCGTGGTGGGTGTCGAGAGTGCACAGAATGCCCGGCAGCCCATAGAGATGGTCGCCGTGCAAGTGGGTCACGAAAAACTTATCCGTCGACGGCACACGAATCGTCGACATCATGAGCTGCCGCAATGATGCCTCGGCGCAGTCAAACATCCAGTTGCTCTTGTCCGTTCGCAGGCAGACGGCGGTCGGGTTGCGCCGCACGGACGGCGAGCCGGCGCTCGTGCCCAGAAACAACAGCTCAAAGCCAGTGAATGGCAACTCGCAGCGAGCATTGGGGTCGCTGCTATGGTTGTGCTTGATGGTCTTGTTGTTGCAGGACCGCGACGGCACGCTGCCGAGCTGGAGCTGTCGACTCGAAATGACCTGACGCATCAACGATCCGGGCGGCTTTTGCTTGATGCACTCCAACGTTTGCCAGCGCGGCGTGGGCGCTGGAGCTTGAGTTGATACATCGGCTGCTTGCGCCGCTTCCACAGTCTCGCCGTGGATGAGCCGCGCGCAACGGCGCAGCGTCGCCGGCCGTCGCCGCCGCGCCATCATGCTGCTGGCTGGCATTTCAGTGGCGTTGACAGACCAAAGATACCGAAGGTAGTGTGGTGTACACCTTT
>JAADXL010000091.1:0-62264 GCA_023337755.1 Pythium aristosporum | reverse complement strand
CTCTCTCTCTCTCTCTCTCTCTCTCTCTCTCTCTTTCTCTCTCTTTCTCCGCCTCTCGATTCTCTTCTCGCTCGCCCCCACCAGACCAATTGCATTTTCCTCGTTCGTCCGCTCCACCGAAACGACCCAGGCAAAGCGACGCCACGGCGGACTGGCCGTGGAAGTCGGATCTGATCTGTATTGTTCGGTGCGCTGCGTGTCGTAGTGCTGTGCTGTGCTGTGTAGTATATGTGTGTGCTGTATGTGTGTGCGTGAAAAGAAGTCTCTGTGAGGCGGCGGGCGCGTGAGCGTTGGAACCGTGAGTGCGTCTTTCTTTGATAAATACCCATCGCGTGGTTGCTGTGGTCTCTCCCAAGGCATCTTTTCTCGTCTCGATCACTGTGCGTATCGTTCTCACCCCACGACAGAGAAACAGTCACTGCGCGCCAGCAGCACGAGCTCGACTTTGTCGGGTTTCACGGCAGTGCTGCCGTCCTGCGTGTGGGTCTCCGTGCCGTTCGCCGTCGACGACGATGGCTGGTCCGGGGGGCGCGACTGCTGCTGGTCAGGCGACGGGAGCTGCTCGGGCGACACGTCCGTGACGTCGTATATATTTACATAGTAGCCGTCGGCGATGGGCATGCCCCAGTAGACGCGCTTCCACTGGAAGCTGCCATCGTTCGGCACGCGGTTGGCAATGGTCGTGGGCACGGACCACGCCACGTTGCACACGTCGATGCGGACGCTCTGGACCGACTTGTCGACAACCTCCCACTGCACTTCGGCCGGTTGGCCGCGGACCCAGCCGCCAAAGCACACCTTGTTGGACACGGGCGTGAGGATCCGCACGCGGCGGGTCGTGGTCGTCGCGCTGCCGTTACTCTCGCTCAAGGTGCGTCGCCGCCGGCTGCGTGAGCTGCGCGAGTGGTGGCCGCGTCGACGTCCGGGCGTGTGGCTGCCGTTGCTGGCGGCACTGTCGTGCTGGTTGTTGTTGTTATTGTTGTTACTGCTGCTGCTGCTGTTCGCGATGGACGCAAACATGAGATCGTGGCGGTTCATGTCGGGCAGCGTGCCGCTCCCTTTCTCTTCGTCCTCGTCTTCGTCAAAGTCGGCGGATTCCCACGTGGACGAAAGCGACCGCATGCGGCTGGGTCGGTGCACGTTCGGGTTGCGCGACGGCGTAGTCACGAGCGGGCTCGCGGCGCTCACCGCGTTCTCGGGAATGTCGATGAAGCCGACGCTGCGGCGGCGCAATTCGCTCAGATTGCTCGAGCCCGCGCTGCGTGCGCCGTTCGAAACGAGAGACATGAGGGTGTGTGCCGAATTCCCATTGGACATGGCAGATGCGTCGGCTGCTGCTGCCGGGACTGGGGGTGCGGGGATCGGACCGATGGCGGACGTCGAGATCCAGCACTTGAGTGTCATGCGCGTGCAGCTCGTGTCGTGTGACGTCCCACGCACCGAGCCCAACGCGCGTGAGGTGGGGTGGTGGAGGGAGCTTTTTGTTTCTTTCCTTCTTCTTCAATGACACACGGAGATGAGTGCGGAACTACAGAGTCTCTCTATGCAACACGCCGAGAGCCCAGCCGCCGCTCAGGAGGAGGCACTGCAGAAGAGGTCTCCGTCGGGTCACGCGGCGCGATCGGCGCGGAGAGCAGAGCAGAGCGGCGAGACCTCCGTCGCTGGATAATGGCGGTCCGAAAAGTGAGGGGGGAGGCGGCCGGCCGCGGGGGCAGAGCTTCTCGCGAAGAAAGAAGGGCCGAGCAGTGGGTGGGGGAGGGAGTGGCGCGGCAGATACCTCTGAGAACTGATATTCCACCTCCACGCCAGCCGATCTTCAAGAATGGAAGCTGGCGCCAGAGGTTGTCCAGTTCCAGAACACGGTAGAGCCCCGTCCGGAGCCCTCGCCGTGCCACTGTGAGCAACTGCACCGTGCCTTGCGACCGCGCGCGCACGCCAGAGACGTGCACATTCGATCTTCTGAATTGCTCCTCAGGGGGACTATTGCAACCACCTGCGAAAGCTGATATCCAGAGGGACCAAAAGGGGAAAGCGATATGCCGAAAGAGGGAAGGAGGGAAAGAAAAGGAAGAAAAAAAAAGAGCGCCCTGCAGGTGGCCAAGGGCGAAATTCAGTCGCGGCGCGCCTGGCGTCAGTGAATTACACACCGAGCAGCAGACCAGGAGGAACTAAAATAAAACCAAATAAACTGGCGTTGGGGTTTGCGCGTCGGACCATTTGAGCTCGCGCGCAACGAGTCCAGCTGCACGGGGCAATGGAGACGTGTCGGGCCCTCCGCTTCTCACGTGCGTGCGCTCGGGGGCTGGCAAATGGCCAGTTTGAGAGTTATCGAGAAAAATGGCCTCTCGATTCCACCACGATGTGTTTGTCCTCTCTCCATAGTGGCGTGCGAGGACAGCCATGCATGCCCCTTGAGGAGTTGCGCTCTCTGCAAATAATAGAATCGTCCGTCTGCCGGTTGGACACCACTGCAGTTGTCTTCCAGCATCACGCTTCAAAGAACCGCCCCACGTGGTGCATGATGACACCTCATCTCACAATCGCCCGTTGGCTGTGGACCGGAGGAAAGGAATCCAGCGTCAGCAGGAGTGGGCCGGGTGAAGAAGAAAACTCTCCCACGAGAACCACACCTCAAAAAAAAAGAAGCGGGTCCATCAGGTTCGATCCCGATGGGTTGCAAAACTTGCGACGACGGCAGACAGGGGCTTCAGGTTACGTTTCAGTTCTCAGGTTACGATCCGATTACTCACGGTGTCATATCCCTGTCAGCACTAAGTTCGCACGCACCGTTTCGGGATTTAGGGAGCCCGCAAATGTTCCATCTTTTCCTGCCATGTGGCAGCAGGTGGACCCAATCAACGCCCGAGATTCGCGTTCGCGCCGTCTTTGCCGACGATGATGATGCTTGCTTGGTCCAGAGCTTAGTGGCTGGCACCTCAACTATTCACCGCCCCATTTTCCACCAATCAAAGAGCTTCCTGCCCTCTGATTGGTGGAAATGGTGCGGTCGGCGGCGTTTTGGCCTCTGCCGTCTTCTTCTCCCGCCGCCGCAGTTTCCAGGTCGCGAAGGCGACACAGACACAGACGCCAAGTGACTGGCCCGACCGACGGACGCCAAGCCTTCGCGACGCCACTAGCGACGCCCTCACTCTGAAATAAGCAGGCCTGCAGCATGGACGCGAGCGAGACGGACGCGCTGCTGGGCGACAAGCTCAGCCCGGCGTCCAGCAGCAACACGGGCAGCAACCGCCGCGTGCGGATATCGCTCGTGACCAGCGACATGGACGACGACCGAGGACCCGGAGACATTGAGCTGCCCGAGGCCACGCGCGCCATGAGCAGCACGAGTGCCTCGAGCAGCGGTGGCGACGTGGAGGAACCCGAGGCCTCCATCGCCGACGTCGAGCACGACGACGTCAAGGACGACAGCGGAGAGAAGGAAGAAGCAAACCAGAACACGTACGAGGAGCTAGCGGTGCGTGACGACGAGGAGGAGGAGGAGGAGGAGGAGGAAGGGCTTGTTGCGTCGTCTCCTGCGCACCTCACCCACCGCCGGAGTGTGGACTTGACCAAGCCGCGCATCAGCACAAGCACGGCGACGACGCCGCTGCTACGACCGCAGCCACCGCCGCCGCAGTACTACCAGACCGGCGACTTAGCTGTGGGCATCCAGCGCACGCACTCGTTTCCAGACGATCTCTACTCGGGCGCTCGCTTTGCGCGGTTCGAAATCGAAGAGACGCTTCGCCAAAAGCAGGGCACGAGCATTCTCGATTGGCTCCACGCCAAGCGGCAGCAGCTCCAGCAGCAGAAAGGTGCGTTGCAAAAGCCCACGGCCAACGACGAGCACGACGACGACAAGAAACGCAAGGCGCAGCATCTCGAGTCGTACGACTACGACTTTTTCGAGAGCCGCGTCAACATGCAGGCCGACCACGAGCAGACCGAAGAAACGATCCGCGCGCTCAACATTGGTCGCTGGGTCATGACGTTTAGTATCGGACTCTGCACGGCACTCGTCGCGTGCTTTGTCGAGACGTTTACCAAGATCTTTTCGACTTTCCGCACGACCACGATGGAGCAGTACGTGCTGCGAGAGCTGAAGGGCGAGCTCCCGTTCGGTGCGGGCTTTGCCATCTACGCCGGCGTGAGCGTGGGCTTTGTCTCCATTGCAGCCTACATGGTCGCCATCCTGTGTCCCGTCGCCGGCGGCTCGGGCATCTCAGAGATCAAGGCCACACTCAACGGTATCAAGATTCACCGCGTCGTGCGGTTTAAGACGCTGTTCTGCAAGGCTTTTGGCATTCTCTTCTCGGTCGCGGGCGGACTTGCCGTGGGCAAGGAAGGTCCGATGATCCACAGCGGTGCCGTCATTGGTGCGGGCCTGTCACAGGGCAAATCCTCGAGCTTTGGCATTGACACGAGCTGGACCAAGTTCAAGGGCTTCCGCAACGACAAGGAGAAGCGCGACTTTATCTCGTGCGGTGCCGCTGCCGGCGTGGCCGCGGCGTTCGGCGCTCCCATTGGTGGTGTACTATTTGCGCTGGAAGAAGGCGCGTCGTTTTGGCATCAGAACCTCACGTGGCGCACGTTCTTTTGCGCCATGGTCTCGGCCTTTGTGTTCAACTTTTTCATCTCGGTCATGGAGACGGACAGCATCGCGAACGAGACAGGCAACGCGTCGTCGTTTGAGCAGCGCGTGTTTTTCGGGACGCTGGGCACACAAACGGGCACCTTTTCGTTTGGCCCGTTCATTGGCGGCAAGTCGTACGAGATTCTGGATCTGCTGCTCTTCATCACCATGGGCATGCTCGGCGGGCTTTTCGGCGCGGCGTTTAACCAGGCCAACAAGCATTTGACGCTGTGGCGCCAGCGCCGCATCACAAACCGCTGGGTTAAGTTCGTCGAGGCGTTGTTCATCGCACTTTGCATGGCCGCTGCATCGTTCTGGCTGCCGTACTACTTTGGCGAGTGCCGTGCACTCGGTGGGCCCTACCAAGAGTCGCTGGTGACGCTCTACTGCCCCGAGGGCCACTACAACGACCTCGCGTCGCTCTTCACAGTCACGTACTCGACCTCCATCAAGCAGCTCTTGCACTTCACGGGCGACGCGTCGTTCTCGCCCATGTCGCTACTCATTTTCTTTTCGGTCTTCTACATTTTCGCGTGCTGGACCTACGGCATTTCCGTGCCGTCGGGACTCTTTGTGCCGTCGCTCTTGGCGGGCGCTGCGTTCGGCCGGATTTGCGTCATGGCCATCCACTGGCTGGGCTTCCCCGTCGGCGCACAGGATGGCATGTTCGCGCTCATTGGCGCAGCGTCCATGCTCGGCGGGATGGCGCGTATGACCATTTCGCTCACGGTCATTATTCTCGAGTGTACCGGTGTCATCGAATGGGGTCTGCCCATCATGGTCGCGCTCATGGCCGCGCGATGGGTCGGCAACTCGTTTAACGAAGGCCTCTACGATGTCCACATCCACCTCAAGCACTTGCCTTTTCTCGAGTTTGACCCGCCGTTCTACGCGCGGTTCCTGCGCGTTGAGAACATCATGAGCACGCCGCCCGTGACCGTGAACCAGATCGCCAAGGTCGGGGAGATCTACGACATCCTGCGCGAATGCAACCACGGCGGCTTTCCCGTCGTCATTCCGGGCAAGCCCCGTGAGGGTGAATCAGCGAGCGACGCGCGCCAGCGGCTGCGTCGCCGCAACAAGTTTGCCGGGCTCATCTATCGTCGCCACTTGTGCGTGCTGCTGCAGCGCAAGGACTTCTTTGTGGAGAAGCCGCTGCCGTTTACGCGTCGACCCGCAGGCGACACGACGCTACTGTACAATGACCAGTACGCGCTGTCGTACAGGGATCTCGAGAGCAACTATCCGCGGTATCCGACAATCCAGGAAATCAAGCTGGACGACGACGAGCGCGACCTGTGGATGGACCTCACACCGTACATGAACACGACGCCGCACACTGTGCAGGACCAGACCCCCGTGCCGCGCGCATTCCGCCTTTTCCGCTCGCTGGGCCTGCGCCACTTGGTACGTTCCTTTCTCTCTTCCTCCTGCAGTCATGCTGGATCCACTCATTCTCTCTCTCTCTACGTATTACAGGTCGTGCTCAACCGCAACAACGAAGTGCGAGGCATGATCTCACGGAAGGATCTGACGCCGGCACATCTCAAGTTCTGTCTTGAGACGCTGAGCGAGACAGAAAAGATGCGGATCCAAGGGTACTTCACACGCGGCCGCTCGGGCTCGGAGCGCTTTGAAGACGTCGAGAAGACGCTGCTCAACATTGTCGACAACTCGTAAGTGGAGTGAAAAGGATTTGCGAGCTTCTTGTATTTTTAGTGGGACAAAAAGCGAAGGACAGCAGGGAGCAGCGGGTGTGACCGTTCCGCGTTGGGCGGAATGGACGAATGATCATAGACGCTTTTTTTTTGGCTCGCATAGATGAGACGTGTGTTTGGTTTTCCGTCGAGAGAGAACTCTCAATCTTGATGTCGTCGTCCCCAAGCCGCAGGTCGCCTCGTCGCACCGGAGGTGCCACGGAGCGGTCTCCAGCCAAGCCGACGCATGCCAACGCCAACCCTACGGCTGCCACAGCGACGTTCTCACCGCGTCGGCCTACTGTGCTACGAACGGGAGCTGCTGGCGACATCCATGGGTCTCCATCGGCGGGGTCTCGCCTGGCGACATCGCTGGCGCTGGCAGCCCAGGACACATCCCTAACTGGCGCCGCCTCATTGCTTCCAGGCACTGCAAATGACGGGTCGCATGGGAATCCACACGTGCGAGCGATCCAGTCGCGCGTCGCCGACCTCGTGCGTCGGTACGACGAGTCGATGGACTGCGGCGACCAGAGCGACGATGACGATGACGACGACGGTGGCAAGCGGCTCGATGTGCCCACGCGGTGGCGAGTGGGAGACGTGCTCCTGGCCACGCACTCGTCACTGGCCAAGACCAGCACGCGCATGGAGCGGTCGATGGTGGTCGAGTTTGGTGACTTGTCCCTGTCATCAGCCATTGGCGAGAGCGAGCACAGCTTCTCACTCGTGCTCGAGCAGGCGGCCCAAAAGGCCGCGCAGATGAAGGCCGTGCTGGCCAAGTCGCTCCTCTTGGTACAGCAGCTCCAGCTGAGCGAGGCCGCCGACGCTGCCGCGAGTGAGTTGGAGGGTGGCTCCCAACTGCAGAAGCTGCGGGAACTTAAGATCACGGTCGAGGCGCTCCACAAGGAGAAATCCATGGTGCTCGCGCAGCTCCAGGAGCACGTGCGATCTCACAAAGAAATGGCCGCGATCATGGACGAGCAGAGCCAGGAGCTCCGCAAGGCGCAGATCGCGAGCGCGTGCAAGCAGGACGAGCTCCGCGCGGCGCGAGACGACTTTGCGTTCCGCTTGACCGACCTCCAAAAGATGAACGAGACCTCCCAGCAGACGCTCGGCATGTGGCGCGATAAGTACCAGGCCACGCTCAAGACGCTGGGCGAGAGTGAGCAGCGGATCGCGGAGCTCGAGCTGCGCGTCCACGCCGAGAGCGCGGAAGTCATGAAACACGAGTTCATTTTACGGGCAAAAAACGCAGAACTCGAGAAATCCAAGGAACGACTGCGAGACAGCGAGTCTGCACGGCTGCGTGTTGAAGCGTCACTGCGGGAGGCAACAACAGCAGCGTCCGAGTCGGCCGCCGAGGCAGCTGCCGCCAATAAGAAGGCTGACGCAGCGATGAGCAAATCCAAGGTGGCGAGCGGTGGGGATGCCCAGGCGTCGAAACTGTGGGCGAAAGAACGCCAAGAGCTGGAGACTAAGTTGCGGCAGCACGAAGCGACGATCCGCGACCTGCAACGCCGATACGATGAGCTCACACACTCGCGCAGCAAATTCGAGGACGACAACAATGAGCTCGCGCGGATCGTGCGAGAGCTGCAGGCCAAAGCGCAAGAGGTCATGAACGCACGGCCGGTCACAGCAGCGCCGCCTCGCGCGTTCACTCTGTCGCTGCGGGGCGTGGGGACGACAAAGAAGCGACGCGCGTCGTCGGCCAACGGTTCCACGCGGAGCCAAAGTCAGAGGTTGGAGAGCGACGACCTGTCGACCGACAGTGACGCGGATAGTGATGGCGATGATGGTGACGACAGCGATGTCGACGAGGCCGCTCGCGACGAGCAAGAGCTCAACGACACGGTGCTGAATGTGGTAACGTCCGTGTTCTCGGAACGCGTGTCGCCCATGGAAGGCCAGTCGGACGAGAGCATCAGCAACACTATTGCCATGTACGAGCAAGACCCGACGAGCGTCTCGTTCTCCCCCATCATCGAGGACGATATCACGACGGCGCGGCGCCTGAGCGCGAAGATCCCGCCCGACCAGCGGCCGCCGAGTCGTAGCAGCAGCACCATTGACTCCAGCAATGGGAACAGTGACTCGCTGTCGGAACTCGGACGACTGCAGCTCGCCCACATGGAGCAGATCACGCGCCTCAAGAAGGAGTACGTCACGGGGCTCCTCGAGTACAAGAAGCTCATCATTGAGCAGTACGAGCGGCGTCAACATGAGATCCAGCAGCACCACCGGCTCGAGATTGAGAATCTGATCCTCGTTGTCCAGGAGAAATTCAAACGCGAGCTTGAGCGCCGGGGGGAGCGCGTGTGCCAGGCCAAAGAATCGCTCAAGCTGCTGTATCGTGCCATGCACAGCAATGAAGAGGGAGGCGCTGCCTTCGGAGGGGACGCTCGGCAAGGGCGTGGCGCTCTGGGTTCGCTTGACGAGGACCGAGGCTCGAATCCAGAAAATGGCAGCGACGACGATCGCATCGCTGAGCCAGTGCCGCTCAAGTCGATTTTACGCGCCGCAGTGTTTGCGATGTCGAGTTCCAAGAGCCGTAATAACCAGGCGAGGGACGACATCAAGCGTCTCTACGAAGACGTCCGCACGAAGAGGGCCGTGCCGCGAAAACCCAAAGCGGTTGTCAAGCGCGATGGCGACCGCGCGCCTGAGACCGTTACGTCTGAACCAAAGAGCGGTACGGACTGGGCTGCGTTCCTTCAGAGCATGCGTCCGAACCCCGAGGCGTCAGGAACCAAAGCGTCTGCTAGTGGGCCGGCGATAATTCACGTGGCCTGCCAAGTGGACGAGCGCGACTTTGTCATCTTTGACCTCAAGGGCTTGCGCGGCAGCCACGTCGCGCCCGCGAACATGGACGGCTACGTGCTGCCGTCGTTGGCGTTGCTGAGAGATCGTCATGCGCCAGGTGACGACAACGCCACTTCGCATCGCTCACAGAGGAAACGCGGGAAGGGCGGTCCGCTGGACGATGTGCTGAATCTTAAAGAAGGCTCGCTGCTGGCGGACGATGTCGTCGCGGAACTGCGCGCCGTGCTGCCGTTTCTTCCTCCCGGGTCGTACTTCCTCTCGGCAGCACTACGCCACCAGCTACTACTGGAGATGTTGCGCTTCTACGCAGAGTTGGGCAAGCGGCACGCAGGGAAACCACCGCATCGCCAGCCGCAGTCGCAGCCGTCGACACCGCACCGACCGGAGCAGCCCCGCGAAGAGACCGTCGAGATCGTGGTGGGCAGTCCGCGCGACACGCCGTTCCTGCGGCGCAAGGCCGTCGAGTCCGTGGAGCGCCGCCAGCGACTGTCCAACGGCGGCCTCGCGATGCTGCAGTCGGCGGCAGCCACATCCACATCCACATCCATCGCCACTGGGTTCGTGTCCGCTCCGATGGCTGCGCCGCCACTGTCATACGTGCGTCACTGCCATCGATGATCTAGCATCCAATTCTTCCGAACACGAGTATCATGGGTCCACTGTACCAGAACTACGGTACAGAGACCCACACTCTACGTGGGAGCTATTACCCAATATCAGTAGTCTGCAGTTGTACTGGAAATGAGGGAGGCCTTCTGCGCGAGGAAGCGAAGAACAAACATCCCGCTCGCCCGCACACATTCCACGCGCCGCGCACGCTCGTTCTCTCCGGACGGCGGACGCAGGTCGAGCGGTCGCAGGAGTCGCAGCTCCCTCACTCCGCGATTCGCACTCTCCCTCTCTCTCCACACCTCGTGAGCCAGCACGAGCAGCCCGCGTGGTGAGACGCCATGTACGCAAGCAATGTGAGCAACCTGGACCAGATCCTGTCGTCGCTGCAGTGCTATCTGGTAGGCACCCATCGGTCGATTTATACCCCACGCATCACGGCGCCATGCTCACGGTCTGATCCGGTGGTTGTGAATGTCTGCGGTGGCACAGCAAAGCTCTCGGGTTCGACAGGACGCATACAACTTGTTGCGTCAGATCCCGTCGCTACAGCCCAATTGCGGTACCTTTGGTACGCAAGAGCATTGCACGTGTTGTATTCAGCTTGGATACTAACCTGGGTTCGACTGATGTAGCTCACAATGATGGAACCACGAGCACGCTGCTGAATCTCGAAGGCACGATCCCGATCTTTTATCGAAACAACCAGTACAACATCCCGGTCGAGTTCTGGATGGTGGAAACGTATCCGATGGCGCCTCCCGTGTGCTTCGTTCGCCCTACGGCCGGTGCGTCTTCTTGAGCACGTATGTAGTCTGTGTATAGCTCTTTCGCTGACGCACTTTGCTTCAGATATGATGGTCAAGCCCGGGCACCCGCACGTCACGAGCGAAGGATTTGTGAGAATCCCCTACATTTCGGAATGGCGGCAGGTAAGAAGACGTTATACGATACCATGCTATGGCTGTGGCACACTCAGTAGCTGATTGATAAATGTGTGGCATGGAGTAGGATTTCACTCTGGTCGAGCTTGTCGCCCACATGTGCTCGATTTTCAGCAACATTCCGCCTGTGTTTCGGCGTCCTGTCCAGGCTACTCCTCAGTTTCCGACAGCCGCGTATGGCATATCTGCATCTCCTGCATCAAGTTCATCTTCTTCATCGTACCCCCAGGTGGGATACTCTCCTGCTTCGTCGTCGCCCTACTCCAAGCCACACCAACCGTACGAGGCGCACGGTGGCTACCAAAATCCAAGAACGCCGCCTGATCAGCCTAGCGAATCACTGTTTGGTACTCCGTCGTCATACTCAGCATCGCCTTCTCCTGCTGCCGCCGCGGCCGTGCGGTACGAAGATCGAGCAGCATCCTTGAAGATGGAAGTCACTGGGAAACTGCAGCAAGAGATGGAGCAGCTGTTCAAGCGAGTCCGAGGTGCGTCACTGAAGATCCTGCGTGGTTGCATGTGTCCACTACGACTGACGGCTATGTGAATGGTGTGAAGACGATATTGACCTCCAGTTCGAGCACCAACTCCAGCTCACGCAGTCGAGAGAAAACGTGGAGCGTGGGATTCAGTCCCTCGAATTTCTTCGCGACGACTTGGTGCGCGCTGCAGACGTGATAGAATCACAGGATAAAGACGTCCAGGCGTGGCTGGATGAGAACGAATCCAAGGTGAGGCTGCGGGTGGAACTACTAGTGCTTCCGAGGGATGTCTTGTCTCAAGCATGAATGGTGTTGTATTAGGACACTGTGGATCCTGACACAATCCTGATAGAAGGCGATGGGTTGTCCAAGCAGTACGTTACCGTGCTCACTTGCCATGCCCGATTTCTTCTGTCTCATGTGCATTTGTGTCGCTCACCTCGCAGACTACTTGACGCTATCTCGGAGCACCAAGCAATCGAGGACGCGCTCTACTTTATGGACCGCGCACTGAGCAACGACGAAATGGAGCTGATGGCGTTCCTGAAAGAGGTGCGCAAGCTCTCGCGCCAGCAGTTTATGTGCCAGGCGCTCATCCAGAAGATCACGGAGCGCCAGCAGCAACTGGCTGCACCTTCGTACCATAACGTCCAAAGCTGAGTGGGAGTGGCGTGCCAATATAGCGACCCTCTCTGGCTGGTGGTTCCTTTTCTTCAGTTCCCATGCATGATCTCCGATTGCAAAATACGGTAAATCGTTTGGACTCATCTCACTTCGCATGGCTTTGCAGCTACCTTGTTTTGAGAATTTGTCCTTGCCAACAAAATCCAACAAAATGGCCAGCATGGCGTGGAAGCGTCGCTTGGAAGACCTTCATTCCGCTTCTTCTCGCGAACAGAAACCCACGGAAATGGGGGAAAGGAAAGGAAACGCGGGTTGCGGTCTGCGATAATGGCGTCGGCAACGGACAGGGCAACGGCGACGACCGAGCGGCTCGCGCGCGCGACCGACGCGCAGCTCCAGCGGATCGCGCAGTACAATCGCCCAAGATGGCAAACGCGAACGGTGCGCGCGATCGCGATGGAGAACGATATCGAGCAGCAACGAGTCGGCGACGAAGGAGGAGACGGCAACAACGAACGCGGACAAGTTGAGGGCCTGGTCGACGAGGAGGCATCGCGCACCGGTGGAAGCGAGCGAGTGGACAAGCACGTACAGAAAGAGGTCGTGGTCGGGCAGCAGCAAATCGACGTGCTCGACGGCGCGTCGCTCGCCGATGTACGTAAGCTCATCACGACGTTTTGCGCCGCCACGATTCCTCGGCGGTTTGTCTTCCAACTGGTCCACCTCCAACGCGAGCTTGGCGTCGAGGTTGACGAACGCGGCGTTGCCATCGAACAAGCCCTCGCCAATGACGGCACACTCACGGTACTGGTATCCCCACCCATCTCCAAGCATGGGTTACCGAGCAGCGGTGCAGGCACAGGCCAAAGATACATCCGTGGTGATATATCACACTCGTTTCCAGTGGTGACAGCATCACTCCCGTCATTCAGCGCTGCGAGGATTCAGTTCGGAGACGTTGCTGCCAAGGTTGACGTCTACATTCACCGCAGCGATGGTGTGACCCTCGAGCTGTCAGCTTTCTCGGTGCAAAATGGCGCCAAGCTCGATGGACTGTTGGCGGAGCAGTTGACTATTCAGGTCTCGTCCAAGTTGCTTGCAGACCACGTTGGGATGACCGAAGGCATGGCATCAATTTTGCTTTCTACGTCGCGTGGTCGGACGGAGATACTCAAGAAGCTTCTTGGACGACTGCAGCTGTGGGCCAGCTTCTCCAAGGACAGCAATGAGTTCAAGCAACTCCATTGGAAGTGGGCGGTGGCTCAGAATGATGTGGACGATTTCGACTTGCACGCTAACCGACGAATACGGGTACAGCCGCCGTCCCAACCACACCAAGCTGTGGACGTGCTTCCTCCAAAAGAAAGTGATCGGGCACCAGAGAAGCTGAAAGCTGCCACGAGTGCCACACTTTCAATTGGTACCAAGATGGACGAGGCAAGACACCCCGATGTGCGCACAGCTCACGGTTCCAACCGTGCTATCAAGCAAGACCCGGTCGTGGCTAACACTGGCAACCTTGCGGAAACAATTACTTCCGCAGTCCCAAGTGAGCCTTCGGTCGTGACCAACCTGGGCGTATCCCCGGACAGGAGAGTGCAAGATCATGCTCTTCTTGGACGCAAGTCGAGTGTTGATGTGAACATATCAAGTGTTCGAAGCTGTCTTGGTATCCCTACGCTGGTTACCAGTTCGGATACTCCTTCTTGCTTCGCCGTGCAGATGGTTTTTATCGAGTTGATGCTGCGCGATTTCTCAACTGTCAGCCTGCCCGTGTTTGCCAGTGAACTGCGACCAATTGTGAAAGACATTTACCGATCATCTTCCCAGCCACCGACCCCAGAAATTGTGATGAAGAGCGTCAACTTGCTTTGGGCCGGACTCAATGTCGCATTATGGGAGTCGAAGATGAGCCAGATTACCACTCACTTCGAAAAAGTGACTGTGGAGTTGATTGCGGAGCTGCGCGTCACACTAGGCAAGGCACAGTGCGAAGGCTTTCGACTCACCCCGCTGCCAGCAGTTCCGCGCCGTGTGGAGTGTGTGCTCCGCGCATTGTCTGTGCTCAGAGCCGGTGAAAAGCATGCCAGTATGCCTCTGGAGACGGTCGTCGTATCCCTCGGTTTGAACGTCCCCACGAGCAAAAAGCGCTTGAAGATTTTCGACCTGCTACAGCAAAAGAAACTAAGCTGGAGCACCTTGACTTCTGCATCGCAAGCCTCGCTCATTAAGTACGCCGAAGAAGCGGAACTCACGAGCCCAATATCGTCGGATGTGGAGTCGACCTTTTCGTTTACAGTGCTGCGAGACTCTCTCATTGCGGTGCTGAACATTGTCGACTTCGATCTCCGAAAATACGTACAGCGTACCGATTTGCTCTCCGGTGATGCCGTGAAGGCTTTGCAACGAGATATCTCGACCGCGCTCATGCGGTCAGAAGAGCGATCTCTGCAAATCACTAGCATGAAGTCGACCAAGATGACTGAAGCTATTGTACAATCAGCGATGGCGTGGGCCACTGAAATCGGTCTCAACGACGAAGAGATTGACCGCCTCAGGTTTCTCCTGCAATTTCACGGGGCCGACCCAGCGAGATGGTACAAAGCGTCGAAAGACTGTGATATGCTTGCGTCATGTCCTCGTCCGTCGAGACTCAGGTGGTATATCGAGCCGAAGTCGAAGTGGTGCGAGTTGCACGATGAACGTTATACGATTGTGGGAGAAGTCGACCTCGCCTTCGAGTTTCTCTACATGGAGTATGAAGATGTGAAGATTGGCACACCCGACAGCCTTGAGTCAACATTGGTTCGCCGGGCACTGGCGGCTTGGTTTGGCTTCAAGGAGACACCACAGAGTGCGGGGAATATCTCGCCTTCGTTACCAAGAGCCAACAAGAGAGCATTTGGAGTCAATTACCGCTTCGGTGGGCATCCGATGTTGTCGGTTGAAGGGTTTCCAGCACTTGCGCGTGTTCTGGGTCACCAGCATATTGATAGCCTGGTTATTGGTTGCTCTCAGTCTCGGACGGACAGTTCACGAACGGTGGCTCTTCGGTGCTTCGTTCAAGAAAACTATGCGTTACAGCAAGGGTGGTCAATGCCAGTATTCCTTCAACGTGTTCAGCAAAGCAACGACGTTCAACGGCGGCTGGCTGAATTCGGTGCTGTGTCACTGGTTCGGTTTTTGGCCCTTCGTGGTCAACACGCTCGCGATCCTGTAGTCAGCCTAAAAGAAACCGTCCGGATGGGAAATTCCGAGGCGCACATGGCTTTTGAAGGGCTCCTTCGAAACGCAGGAAGACATCAGGGGGTGGTTCTCGCGCCTGCAGTGACTCACACTGCCTTGGATCTAATCATCCGTGGCCGAGTCGACCTCAAGTATGGCTGTGATTTTCTGTCAAGTCTTCGAACGTTTGTCCAAGAGAGCTCAGCCGCAGTGGTTAGCACCTTGATGAATCAGCGTTTTGAGCGGCTCCAAGAAGACCAAGATCCAGCACTTTTGCCTGAACCTGACGTCTACGATATCCTGTGGCGTCTTGCATCACGCCGAGATATTTTCCCAGCTGAATGGAGCTCTACTGCGCACCATATCGTCGCGTCAGTCTTCTTTGCAGAAGAAATCTTGACTGATGCGCGGATTTTCCAGTACTCTCTACTCGTGAGTCATGATGAGATGATGCTCCAAGTTGACCATGATGGTCGCTTGATCGTTGTTCACTCGGATGAAAGTGAAGTGCTGCACGGGGGACGTCAACACTTTTTCCAGCGAATTTTTGGTGTCGTAAGAACGGCGTCGAGGCTGATTATGTCGCCAGATGCAAGCAATGTTGCCGTCAAGTCGAAGCTCGACCTTGCAGTGCAGAGAATACCTGTTGAGGACGCTGTTTGTGTGATCGAAGGCCTCCTCGCTCGTTATTTTGCTGTTGTGCGCACCAAGCATGGTCTCTCACGTTTGGGGATGAGCGCTGAAATCGTCCCCACACTTGTCGACATGCTCTACGAGAGAAACCTCTCATTCTCAATGGCGATGCTTGCGGCTGAACACGTCGGAGTTATTGCGCGGATGTGCAAGCATGACCACGAGTTTCAACGCATTGTTATCGAGATTCGGTTCGTGGAGCACATGGTGGAGGCCGCATGGAGCGTTAAAAATTCAGAGACGAGTGACAGGCTACTTCAGTCTCTCGCTGAGTTTCTTCGCGTCGAAGAGTTTCTACGGCAGGTTCTCTATGCATTATCGAGGCTTGTAGAAACACCGCTGCGCCGCCAGTCTTTGCTGCAAAACATTATCCCGGTCGTGCCTGACGCCGAGGATGCGGTGTGTATCGCACGCCTTGGAAGATTCAACCATCAGCTCTCCAACCAGCACCAAATCACGTCCGTGTGTTCTTGCCCGACTTCCACACGACCGATATCGAATGAAGAAGTGCAGCTGTCTGCACGGAAGATAGCTGCAAAGACCGTTGGTTCGATGCTTGATCGAGCTGTTTCGCAGATATCAATCGGGAGTGACGGTTCAACACTTCATGCAATCAGCCCAGCGGTCCGATTTCGGAAAGCAGCGCAGATTCAGCGAAACGTACTGAAGTGGCTGTACACCTCGCGACCTGTGGGCAAACGCATTCTTCGTGCCACACGCCGGAGTCGTTCGTGTGAACTGTGTGGTGGGCATCAATCATTCATCGCTGGCGTACTGGGCGTAATTCGCAGGCTCGATTTTGCCGTCTTCGATCACTCAGAAGAAACTGGGCGAGACGTCGTTGCCATCCTACGCTGTATACAGGCGTTCGTCCAGAGTCCAGAGCTATCGCTGGTCTTGGCATCGGACTTTCGCCTCCACTGTACGCTTCTGACACTTGCTTCTCATAAATCGCCAACCGTCCGAGGCCTGGCACTGAGCTCCCTGGCCGAGCTCACATGGCATTCATCTGAGGCGTTCGAATTCGCGAGTTCTCGTTTTTCAAAGCTGCTCTGGAGAAACTATGCGGTGGTTCTGCAGCACGACATGCCCCAATTTTGCTCGTGGATTGAGTACGCTGTGCACTTTGCAATCGGCAGATTGGACAAGGTATCGAACGCGTATGCAAGGACCCAACAACCGACCAGTACAGTTGGCGCTCTCCAACAGATCGTCGAAAGGGACTCGGTGGCATCTATGGTGGCAGTACTCAGCTTCGACGGCAAGAACTCAGACGTTATTCTACGAATCACGCCTCTTGTTACCAGGTCGATGAACGAGGTGAGCATGATGGGGAGGAGAGGCGGAGGTTTTACGTTCTCATCTTCCTTTAATTCTGTAGTGGATATGCGATGAAACTCCGGACACTCACCTCAAGCTATTACTTGCAGTCCAGAATGCAATCATGCACGCGCCATCGCTCTCAGGCATGACCGACCTAGCGCTAGATATGTTCGATGATTTTTCCAACATCCGAACCACGTGTGGCAACGACACGTTGACGCGATCAGTCACGTATGGAATCATGTGGATGCTCTGCACACACCAGCAAATACGTCGACAGGTCGTGATTCGACTCCCAAATGCGATCGCGAATGCAAATGCAGATAGCGACCAGTCAACGCTCGCAGAGTTGCTGAATGCAGTGGGGCTCATCGCGACCGTTTCTGTCGACTCTCCGGTCACATCCTTGTCGGGACGGTACCTGGAGCAACTTTACGATGTGTATGTCACGCTGTGCCTCACTCTATCAACATGTCACAAATCAGCCGGTGCTTCTTCAGTTCCAAGCCAAAACACTTCTGCAGACCGGAGCAACTCACAGTTTCACCCGCCAAACTCGCTTTGGGCGCGTCGACACGCACGATTCAACCTGCTCCCGAACGTTGGAACACTCGACTGCCTTGTCACATGGCATGAGCTTGTCAGCCAAGTTCTAGACCAGGTGAGAAAGGGGTTTGAACTTTTTGTTGTGCGGTATGCTTCTAACCAATATGGTGAACTCTTCACAGATATTTCGGAGCTTCTCCGTCGTGGTTGCTTGTCGAACTTATCCAGATCCCCTCACGACGGTTGGTTTGAAATGCTACGTGAAAGCATTTGGACATCAGGTGAGGCGAGGTGGTGCAAGTGCAGACTTTGCTCTCAAGACGCTTTCTCAAGTGTTTCGCGGGACAAATACCATTCCACGTGATGAAAGACGAAGCAAAAGAGCTGGCTCTGCTGAAGATCTATCTGTCAAGTCGACGAAAATTGCGATGAGTGATGACCAGGTGTCAGTCATCGTCGATGTGCTTGGTGGTGTAATCGGTGGCTTCTCAGACGCTGGTAACACAGGCGAAGGTATGACTGGACGCGCACCAATGAAAGCTATGCGGCGCGCGATATTGGCACTGTGGGAGTTGCAGGTCTTAAGCCACCGAGCGCAGTCTCTCTCGCACTCAATCACCCATCGGCTCGTGGAACTCATGCATGATGTCGAGGCTGATGATAATCTGCGCATTGCGGTTGGCTCCTCTTTCTTTCGTTATCTACCTTGGCATGTGCTGATTATCATTGTGTGGTATAGATTGTCGGACTTCTTGTGAAGATGTATCGTTCCCATCCAAGGCAACGCCTCGATTATTCAGAAGCCAGTGCAAACAATCAAATCCAGTCTCGCGTTCTGCGAGTTATCATGGGTGACGTTCCAGTGGTTATGGACATCTTGCGTCCTTTCGCAACGAATCGTGATAGTGCCACCTTGATTCGACCAATCGAATATTGGTCCCCACTCTCCCTCGACACTGAAGGTGCCATCACATCGAATGCTGCAAATGATCGCCTCAGTCGGCTGGAAGTGGTAGCACATATACGCTGGCCAGTTGAGGTCCTGTGTTTGCTGTGTGCGAGCGTTTTCTTCGAGAAAGTTGAGATCCACCACGAGTATTACGATGTGCTTATCGAACTTCTATTGAGGCTCGATTCTTCACCGCTACGCAAGATGTCTATTCGAGGTCGAGACGAGGCGGTTCTTGGGGTCGCAACGATCTTGCGAGCCTTCTCCGGGCGTCTGAACTTGACCAAGAGGCAAACACAGCTTTGTGTTCAAGCGCTCTTCGACTCGGAGTCCATAATGACGTACGCGTCCGACTTAGCAGCAGTTTGCCACGCTGCTATTGAAGCTACTGGTCTCATCTTTGATCTCGGGCGGCACCAAGAGAGCAATCTGCTTGTAGCATCTCTACGCTTCATCCAAGCCGGTGATCTTCGGCTCGATTTACTCGGCAATGTAAGCAGTTTACAGACTCCACTCCAGAATTCGGCTCTGACGGTTGTTGTGCACAGTGCCTTGACTTGATGGCGACAATTGCTTCAACAATGGGTGAAAAAGCATTCATGGAGAAGATCGCGAGCTTCGAGAAGAGCGATAACTCGGCGGTGGCGGTCTTGTTCGGCCAAATGATCGAGATGTTTCAAGGTCCCATGCGATCGGCGCAGGAATGGGTGATCTGCCAGAAAGGAATGAAATTCTTTCGAGAACTGCTGATGTGGCAGGCTTTCTTCGACCGGTTCATTCGCGCTCAGCATCTCGAGCACCGGTTGCTTCATAAAAGCAGCGTTGCGTCAACTGTCACCGACTCGTCGGGCGCGGAACGTCCTCGACCGTACCCGCTAGACAAATCCACGCGCGCGGTTCTACAAATGGCTTTGGTGCTGCTCAACTTCAAGTATTGGTGTGACGAGATGCCGAGTGCCTTTCACAGCTCCATCCTTCTCACTAGCGCGGATGCGAACGCAATTCTGGTGAGGCTGCTGCAAGATTTTGGTGAGGGTTCGAGAGATACAACGACGCTTTTAGCTCTTGCGGGCGATGCCTTCTCTCCATCAAGTCCACACAGTGTCGTTGCTACCGACTTGTTGGAGGATCCTTTGGAGTTGCTGGTCGGTGTGGTGTCCAACACGTTTTTCAGTGCTCGAGCTGGCGTCCGCAACACTTCCCAGTAAGTCAATGCGTCATAATGGTCGAACGGGATCCGGTGTGCGGCACCTGACTGTGCGAACATTTGTTGTTTCAGATCGCGAGAGCTTCATGAGCTCATTCTCCGAACGGCGCTCAACGCGCTCGTGCTCTTAGCGTCACTCCATCGTGTTCGGCACACGCTTCACTTAAGCCGCTTCTTTGTCCAGAACTATGCCTTTCCGGTCTTTGTGGAAGAAAACCCGCAGCACATTGAGAAGTTGGTGCGACTCTACCGGCTGTGTTGTTGCAACGCGTATGTTTACCGTATCATCCGGCTGGGCAAGAAATCGTTATGGGCCGAGTCGTCACACGACCAAGACATGTCTTTTTTCGGTAGACTCGGCGCTGCGTTTCGCCCTGACTCTCGCCTTGCGGACGACGATATCATCCAGTTGCGCTCCGACATCGCGCTATTTCTCGTGCAACAAGACTTTTCGATATTCGCGATGCCAGAGGCGTTGTCAACTCCTGTGGATTCTGAACCAGCTAGTTCCGACCAAGACGTCGGCATGATCAACCCTGCGGATGAAGCAACTACGCAAATCTGCCTGCGAGACCATTTCATTCTATCCCCCAGTCCCGCGACTCTCACGGACGCAGTTCAAGAATTTGAAGCTGGGCTGATGTCAGACGGAATCGGAGCAAGCACGGGCAGTATTCCGGGAATCCTACTGTGCAACGAACTCATTGATGTCGTCACAAGTCTGGTGATGAATGTGCCAAACTCTGACTTTCCCAAGTTTCGGTGCTCGAGTGCACGGGAAGATATCTCGATGCTGTTTGCCTTAGTCCATCGCCTAGTGGACGCACTTAAGAGCGGCGGTGAGCAAGTTGTTTCCGAGAACTCCTGGGCTCGGGTTCTTCTCGTGCTCGAGACGTCGTTTCTCAACGTGGCCGACTTGCATGCTCTTTTGAAGATTCTTTGGTTCCCCACGCCCACGATGGTTCACGGCCTCGATTCCACACCTGCCGCAGCTCTCCACGCTCTCACTGCCAGACTCGGCCACAAGGGTACACGCAACTTTGGCCTCGACAGTTGCCGCTCGACACTTGCGTTTGTTCGCGAATGGGTGGACCACCCGAGCTGCAAGATCGCAATCCAGCTCACATCTGTCCCACATTGGATTGATCGGATTCTGGATATGATGAGCTGGTTGAATCTCGGTGAAGATGTTACTGCCCTTGGCGAGAATGCCTACTGGTGCTTCGTCGCTGTGGCTGGGTCAGCTTCAGCAACGCTACTTCGTTGGATTCTTCAAATTATGAACAAGTGGCAACCGTCTGACCGACCTAGGGCCTCGATGAAGGTGACAGATGCAAGGGTGGATCCCGTGGTTGAATCGTCATGGCGCGTTTTGCTTCAGTACCTGTACGAAGACCGTGCTTCAGTATCGACACGGACGCGTTCTTCGTGCTTGCAGCTGATTCGTGGGTTTGCGCTTGCTCAACCACAGGAAGTTGCCTCTGAGCTCGTCAAGCACAACGCCGTACCTTTTCTGGTTGAGCATCTCTACGATCCAGATCAAGGATTAGCAAAAGATGCACTTTCGCTGCTTCATTGCGTGTGCATTGCAGCTCCAGTCGCTGCCAATACGCTGTGCTCGTTTACGTTGTGCAGTACCCAGCAGCTTTACTTTGATGGACCACTGGTGCCACTACGTGGCGAGGTGATCGCGCTTGGTGACGAAGTACCCGGCGAGAGGCGGCGAGATCAAGTAAAAATCGCGGACCTTCTTATGCGGCAACCGATGTGCTCTGGGATGACTCCGTTCGAGATTTTGGACTTGGCGTCTAATGCTACACCAGTACGCTTCCAGCCCGGCGACTCCATTCCACTAGCAGGCTCAAGTTCCGAACACATGCCACTCCTCATTGTTGCAAGTGGTACAGTCCAATGGCACTTTAACGTGGTGAACTGTACGAGTGGAGATTCCGTTTTCAACGAGTCCATGCGGCTCGGAAAAGGAGCCCTTCTCGGAGCCCGAAGTGCCTTCGTTGCGCGCAAGAGTGACCGCTTCGATACAACTGAAACTGCTTCAGCGGTGAGCGACGTCGTGTGCATCATTGTGAGCGAGCAGTCACCGATGCTCCGTCTCAAGACCAGTGAGGCCATATCTAGAGCAAGCGGAGCTTGGCATCGCTGGCTACGACCGCGATACGAAGAGGACGGGACTACTCGATCGCGCTCTCACTTGGGACATCTGGTCAGTTTGGTGCGTGGCGACTTTGGCTCCGATGGAGCCGTTCAACTCCAAGCGACGGAACTGTTGCACTTGGTGTGCTCGTATATTTGGAGAGATCGGCCAGGCTCGAGTGACACGGAGCTGCACAGTCTGTGGGTGGTACTTCTCATCGTGCCGTTACTCGAACGATCAGCCGTCCCACGTGTATTGCGTCTCGAGATATTCCGGCTCATCACGCATCTCTCTACTCAATCCCCTCGCAATGCTCGCTGGAAGCAGGAGATCACCGGTCTTGGAAGGGGAAGTAGCCATGTGGACGGGATCGTCGTGCTTGGACGAGCATTTCAAGTATCTGCAACTGATCGAGAGTGCGTTGAAGCTTGGTTGCGCTCGATCACGCCCCTCGTAGATTTGGCCGAGAACGATGGAGAATCGATACGCCGTCTGCAAGCGTTGGTTGGTGCGATAGGCCAGGGAGTTATCCTGCAAGTCGTGCAGCAATCTATCACGACTGCTGGGTCGGCCCCGTGTTCCGCGGTATGGTCGGTCCTGCGTTTGATCTGTAGGATCAGGCATCAGTTGATTCATTTGTTGAGTGCGCTCACGGATGCGGAGAGATCGGAGCTCGCACACGAGCTCGTGAATCTTATTGAAAACAGCCACGACAAAAGTCGACTCGTGTTTCTCGCTACTCTGAGCAAGATGACCATTGATCGTGCCTTCTGCGTGGCGCTGTGGTCACTGCAGTCATCGGCTCCAGTTGATGTCGAGCGACTGCTGCAGCTTCTCGTGCTTCCAATATCATTGCCCGAGTGCACTGTCGTCCAAATTGTACATGTGCTCAGTATGATGGCCTACTCGTTGAAGGTGTCAGAGGTACCGATGGCAATCCGACGTGCGATTCTCGTCCGAATGCACAAGACTCACATTTCGTGGACCTCGCATCTCGCCTCCGCCGCAATGGGAACTACAACACCGGCCTCTCTGTTTCGGTCGGACGTCATTTTGTGCATGGCTGAGCTGATCTGTGTTTTGAACTACTCGAGGTCTTGCATGAAGCAATATCCCGAGCCAGCACTGGTCGAGGATATGATGCAAGCCATTGTCCAAGCACGATGGATTCTCATCATCTCTGAAGAAGCTCGGCTGGCAACGACCATGCCATTCAGGCCTCGAGCACACGCCATGAAGTTATTCTCCTCCTTGCGAGTTCTGTTCAGCTCGCGGTATCAACAGAACACTCGCATCGAGGACGTTGTGTCGAGCGTGAACATTCTGCTGGATGCAAAGGGCAGAGCGCAACGACGATATTCGCAATGTTACCCAGTTATTCTGGCTGGTTTACAGATTGGCGATCGTCTCGGCGATACGGCGTTTCGATTGGTGCTCGCGCAAGAGCTTCAATCCGTGGAACGCTTCTTTGATGCGAATGCTCGAGAGATGAACGAGATGAGTTGCGCGCGGCGAGACTTCGGTCCATTAGTTCAACGTATGTTACTCTTGCGCGGCGCCAGCGCGCTCTGGAAGCGTCAGACTTCAAATGAGGACAACTTCAAGTCCGCAAAGATCGTGAGCTGGTTCTTAGATCGGCTACGACAGTCAACTTGCACCAGTCAGATCCATCGCATTGGTGCAGACTGCTTGGCGCACCTTGTTCACAGAGACGCTAGTGTCCAGCAGTTTGTGTCAACTCACGGTATTGACGCGGTGCTGCCTCCATTGTTTGCAAGTTTGAGTGGCGCTGGCGCCCGTTGGTCGAAGGTGAGGTTACTGTACCAAGTGTGCTCGTGCATCGGTTTGTTGCCCAACGCCTCATCGCCGGAAATTATGCCCATGCGAACGCATGTCTCTGCATGGATGGAAGTAATTCTACAAGTCACCCTCGAACGCGAGTACGATCTCGACAGGACAAGATTGCTGGTGTCGATTGTCCGCTGGCTTCTTGATGCCTTCTCGCTGGGCTGCTTTTCGTCGAGCACAGCCGGCGCTGCGGTCGAGATTTTCATTCAGCGAGTGCTAAGCACGTTAGTCAATCGACACATCCCATCGATGAGCGCTTCGTCACAGCTTATGCTTGAGGCTGCAAACGATGGAATCGAGGTGATTTCCAAAATACTCTCCATAACGAGCGTGAGCACCGGAGATTCGCACGTGCTGAAGAGCTTCATCGAATCAATATTGTTGTGGATGGTCAAGGTTGCAGAGACAACATCATCACGATGCGAAGAAGAGTACACTCTCATATTCAGCTGCATGACTGCAATCTGTCGACTGGACGACGACGAGCGGTACTCGTCCGACCTGACCGCATTCTTGAGATCGGACGGATCAGGCTTCATCACCACATGCGAACATTTGCTGCTCAGACTGGAGTCATTTGAGATGTCGCAGCGGTGCCTCGTGTTGAATACTGTGCTGATCGCAACGCGGGCCAGGAACGGCTCACGTACACGCGAGGCACAAATACTTCTCCACTCGGCGTGGTCCCAAGACCGTGGCTGGTCATTATCCTTGAGGAGCAACGATCTCGTCGAGCAAAGCCAAGCGACTGCCATTGTTCGACTCATGTGTGCAGAGAACGACGAACTCACTTTGCACTATATTCAACCGCAAGAGGCGCTGCTGCGGATACTGCATGATAATCTGCATCGTTGCAGAGAAGAGATTTGTACGCTCGCGAGATCTCCCGTTGGCCGACGTCTCACAGTGACGTCTCTTCTCCACCACACTTCGGCGTTGCTCTGTCGGCTCGTCCGCGCACTTGCAACGATTCGATCGTCGATCAGTCGCTCCTTTTTCGATGAAATCTTGTCGACTGTGGGGGCGCTCGAAATGGTGGTGACCTCTCGGCAGGGTGCGATTGAGCCACTTGGTCAAATAGAAGCCAATGCTGTGGTGTCGACGTGTCGCCTGTTCAAGTCATGCCTCAAGTATCACCGCGGTTTCTGCAGAAAGCTGGTTGCTGGCCACCACAGTGCCGTGCTTACCGCAATATTCAAGTGTCTCGTGTCCCTCGCTCGACAACCGGCCACACTTGATCAGTGTGCGAGCATTTTGAAGTGGGTAGCACGCAGCATTCAAGGCGAACGGCACAACGGACGAGCCGAGCCAACTCTCGTCGCCAAAGAAGCCTTCACCGATCTCTTCATCGAGCTTCTCTCCCACTTGAGGCATGCTGATTCGATCGAGGGCGCTCCCCTCACTGAGCCTGGGCCACATTGCAACGTCCGATTGCTGCAGGCGCTGCACGCGCAAATTGCACTCGCCCCGATCACTGTGAATGCAGATGTTGCTACGCTCCTGTCCGAAAGAGGTGTATCGTCGACTTCGCTGCAAGTGCTGCTCGACTTGTACCCAAGCTTTGTGCCGCATGTCTCTCATCAAGTAGTTGTTCAGCTCATTGGTCTTGTCCTCGACACAGCAGTTGACGACGCAGCCTCGACTCATTTGATCACATCCGTGCGACGGGTTGTGGAGAAAATCAATGAGGCGAACAGCAATGAAAATGCTGCTGTTCTTTTATCAAGCCAGGATGTTGGGAAGCAGTGTCAACTCATCGTAATTGGAAACCTGCTCTGCCACGCCATTCTTGTTCGCTCGCCGTTTGGCCATTTGGAATGCCGCCAATGTGCGGCGGTTCTATTGGAGACGACTGCACAGTGCCTTCAGCGCTGCTACGCGTCGCAGCAAACGCAGGTTCTGAGCAAGATCGCGGTGGCTGCCGCTCGGTTCATGAAGGCATTGCACGCAGGCAAACCACCTCAGCTGCCAACAGTGTGTGTTACGAGTCTCTTGGAGATGATTGCAGTGGAACCGACGTGGCAGCTTGCATGGTTGGCGACAAGTGTTGTGAGGTGCGTTGACGCAAGCGACCAAGAGTTGAGCGTGCTGGCAACGCATCGTGCAAAAATTGCGGAAATGCTTCCGCGTGTGGTGGAGGCAGCTGGTACTGCCTTGTCAAGAAAATACTGCAATGGCTGCTTCCATCTCCTTGGCTTGGTGGCTGAGATTGCTCGCGCCACGCTTGGTAACCGCGACTACGATATGCAGTCGTTTTCGCTGGACCAACTAGAAGTGGTGTTTCTCTGCGCCTTACGTGTTCGATCACAAGCTGAGGACTTGTCAACTTTGGTGAGTACGCGCTGATCGCTTTCTTGGGGGCAAGTTAGCCTATTGTGCTTGGCAAGTTAACTCATTGCACCTTGGTTCTCCTTGCTTAGGCATTGATCTGCTGGTTCTTGCTCCGTCAACTTCAGTTATCCTCTAAATCGACAGAAGTTGCTGCCAGTGACGATCTGTCACGTCGCAGTCTTCACCCGGATAGGAAATCGTCGTTTGTGACCGCCATTGGCTTGCTTGTGAGAGATCAAGTGGAAGCTCTCTCAGCTTTGGCAACAAACAAGCTGGCAGCACCAGCCCTTCCGATGGAGGCTCTATGGGAATCGCTCATGTGTGGGCGAACCCATGGATTACAGGATGCTGGTATCTCTCCAGACGAGCGTATGCTCGCCCTCACTCTTCTGGAATACCCGGCAGAATCGCGGCTAATGCTGTGCACATGGATCTCGGTGCAGATCATTGACGCGTTCACACTGAGTAAAGATTCAGACGAAGTCGGTCGACTATTCGCAGAGTGTACGAACGTCATTGCAGACGTAGCGCGTCTGCTAAGCATTTCAGAAAACCTCCCGCGAGCCCTTGTAGCCGTGTCTCTTCGACTCGTAGCAAGATCGATGAAGGCGTTTCGTCTGTTTGCCTCCCCGATGATGAATGACGTCGACACCACCAGCATTTGTCGACTGCTGCAGTCGAGTGACACCTCCATCTCGGTGTTTGCGATCCAAACGCTTTGGCAGATTCTCCGCAACCGCTCATTATGCCATCGGTTCGCGGCCAGTGCGCGATCAGAACTTCTAATGCATCGTACAGACATAGCAGTTACAAAGCGAGCCGTCCAGCTTTGCAAAGAGCTAGTTTACACGGGTGAACTCGACGACCGACGCCTGGAGGCAGCTTACGGTGTCCTCGTGCAGCTGACCAAGGCCCACGAAGCTCTCGACGAGGTGCTAGTCATGGACGAGCTCCACCCTAACGCGATCTTCCTGGATGACCCGCAAAATCTACTATCGGCAGTCTCCCCATCACGATCTCCTCAGGTGTTGCTGCAGCAGTGCAAGTTCCTTAAACACGTCTCCCGCTGTCGTCCGACTGCGATTCTTATGAAGCCAGCTTCTCTCAAGTGTCTCGGCGAGGCGATCGAGAAGGCGACGGCAAGTGGCCAAGTTGCAGGCGTGTTGGCCGCCGGCGGGGCATTGCTTTCATTGGTGGAAGCGGCAAAACACCTCCCCGAGAGTCGGTTAGAACACCTTCGAAATCTGTTCACAGCCGATGCGTGTTCAGCGCTGCAAGCCTGTTATCGAAGCTTCCGCGAGTTGCTCCACCAGCTTGAAGCTACCGATGCGCAAGCTGATTGCCTTTCTCTCGTTCGAGCGCTCGCATTACAGTCATCACTGTTGTTCCATTTGACCTCGACCAAGTGCACGTTGTGTTTGCGGTCCAAAGTCGTCGATGAGCTTGACGCCGTGCCGAGAACGTTGCTTGTCGCGCTGAATGGCTCCGCGAATTCCGCACCCAACTCGGCACCACGCACCCAGGAAACGAGCCTCGTCTCGATCTCGCGCGGATTCAACACCACCTGCTCCGTACACTTCGCCGCCTCACAGTCGTGTCCTCCACGCTACCTCATTTCCGAACTCGCGACCCGTCGGCATCAAACGAGCCATTTGACATGTTGATCGATTTGCTCGGTTTACCAAAGTCTGCAACAAGCCTCGGAGATCACGCCGACAACACCTATGCCCGTGAGCTTTTGTTGATCGTGGTCCACGTGACTCGTGACCCATTAGTGGCCGCTGTGGTGGTCACTCACCACAATTTTCTCTCCAGTCTTTTCCAGTTTTACACGGAGCGCACGCCGACTGCAATTCTGGTTCTCTTCTGGCAAGTGCTGCACAACGTCGTCGAGCTCAGCGTGCACGTGAGTGAGATCATGATGCGGCTTGCGACGAAAGAGCACGTCGCTGTGCTTCTCCAGCGTGGCGATTACAGCCAACCAGAGCCAGAGACTCAGCAGCTTGCGCACGTGGCCACGTCGACGCTGCGAATGATAACTGAGAAGTGTTCGATCGTCCATGCGCTAGCTCTCAAGTATTCCGGTGTGTTCAATACGATGCTAAGCAAGTGGTAGCATCTGTATCGCCATCTCCGTGTGTATCCAGTGACTCCTCCGTGCTCGAGAATGTCGCTCATATCGTAGCAGGGGCGATGCGTGCGTGTTCCAAAGATTTCGCTGTCTTCTGCGACGTGCTCGAGTTGACCGAGCGACTGGTTTCCGTCATTGCGATGCGCACCAACGATTTGGTTCCTCACGAGGCAGAGAGCAGTCTCCAATCAGCGTGGGCGAATGGACTTCGTGTCGCCGTAGAGCGTCTGGTCTGTGCGCTCTGCGAGCTATTGCTTTCGTTCCACGAAGCTGAGGCCACCAAATCCCTGACCCCCGGGTACGAGATTAAGCGGGTGGATCGCGGAAGAAGTAGCAGCATGGCTGATATGACAGCGCGCGTCCAGCCGGATTCACCATACCGAACGTGGTCACTTTGTGTCAGCAGTAAGAAGTACGGTGTGTACTGCAAGGGCATTTCGCCTGCGTCCAACGAGGTGCTGCGGCAGATTCTTCGCATCTTCTCATCGGCGTGTAGTTTACAAACCCGCTGGCGTGTTCTCAGACGCCATCGCAAACGCCAGGGTCGATCGCTCGGAGGACGAAACGAGACCATCGTCGGCGGCAACTGTCTCGTCTACGTCTCCGAGTTCTTCTTCCAAATTGCCCACCTGCCGAGCGGTCGTTTTGTGTGCTTGGATCCGAGTGTGATCCAGCTGTGGGTCCATCTTCTCCCTCACATGCACTCGCACAGTCTCAAACGGGTCTGCGACGGGCTTGTAGTATGTACGCTGTCGAAAAACCAAACGCTGGCGTTTCTCTCGAGTGGCGGTCTTCGGCTACTCGTGTCAGCAACCTGTAAAATCATCAGAGAGGCTGCCTCTCGTCTTCAGCGAGAGAAAGGTCGACACAGTCGCACGGATCTGCAAGAAACAAAGGCAAGCATCGCGATAAGTGATGCGTTCTTACAGTTTACGATTGCGGCCGCTGTGTTGACAGAGCGTGCGCCCTTCCTCCAGTCGACGTTTTACCTCGTCCACGCGGGCGAAGAACACCACATCACCGTTGCCGGTCTGGTACTGGCTTCCATCATCTACTCGTGCGGTCGTTCGACGTACCTGAAGCTTGCATGCAAGGTCCTCGGTCGCTTTCTCTGCTTGTTCACGCTGGAAGAGACTAGAGCATTTCTCGCGGCCTGTCCTGCTCAAATGGCTCGCGCACTCGAGTGGAAAGACGTTGGTGAGGAAGACGTGATGATGGCATTGATTACAATGATACAAGAGACAGAGAGCGAGGCCATCATGAAGCACCGCGTACTCGTCAGTGTCGTCCACAGCACGCTCTTGCGCACGGCCGTGTTGGGGCTCATTGATAAGGGCATTCCCGAGGTCTTGCACGACTATGGACTCAAAACCATGGCCATCAACATGGAGAGTCTGAAAGAAGCATGTCACAATCTCCACGCCGCTCACCAAAATATGGTCACGATGACCGCCATCGAGGAAGTAGAATCCTCCAGCGCGATCACTCGGCGAAGAACATCAATGGCCCTGGTGATGACATCGGTCGAAAAGTTGACAGCGGGGTTGTCCGCTGTGAGCGGCGCGGCGCTCACGGCCGGCGTGACGGCACTACTGGGTACCCCATTCCAGGGGGACGACGACGAAGCTGACAGTACACTTGATCCAGAGAGCCGATACCAGCGACGGCTTGCGCGCTGTGTTGACGCGCTGAAGGATGTCGTGGATGTGATTGATGAGTACGCCATTTCTGGGTATCAAGACGTTTTCAAGAACTTCGAGACCTGGAACGAAGACCTGGAGCTCATTGCGGCGATGCAGAACTCTGGTCATGCGATCGCGCTTACGCAGGCGACGTTCTATGCGATCGAAGTTACCGAAGAGGCCCTCGTGGCAGCACTTTTAGAGACGGAGGAGGCCACTTCCCTCTCAGAGCCTGGAGTAAAGGCTCTGAGAGGGAACATTCTGGCTGATAGCGCCGCGGAACAAGACGCCGCGATGACGGAAGCCCGCGCGTTCTTCCAGAAGCTCGAGACCGTGCTGAACCTCGTCGCAGTCTCTCTCCAGCACAGTGACATTGACCTCTTATTCTACGGCCACAAGCTTCAACAGCTTGGTCAAATTTCTGAAGCCTTGTTCCAGCTTCCTATCACCGACGAGGACCACGAAACGGGCGTGTACAGCGTTGGTGACGTCGACTGCCAGGGTTTGGGCCGCGAGCGTAAAGTCACCAAACCCACTGACCCAGCGCCGCGGTCTCTTCGCCGACGACCTAGCAGCCAGCTTTTTCAACGGAACCGCGCCTCCGAGAACGGTCCGATTTTCTTGCGGTTCCGATCGCTCGAGTTACGCTCCTGGCTGTGGTCTGTGCTGGGATTCCTACCCTACCTTCGTGTTCGGCAGGATGAGACTGTGCAGCTCATTCGATTCACAAAGGCACAGTCAACTGGGCGTCCTCAAACTCCAGGTGCCGCTCGCACGTACGCATGCACCTTTGATGTCCATGGCCCTTGCCAGGACCACGTCGAGACATCGTTTCGCGAATTGCCGCGCGCGGTCGCCGTTGAAGTCTGGGTGTATCTGCCGTTTTGGTATCGAGACGTGCTCGTGAGCCATGCCAAGGTTCCGCTCCTGGCACGGTCGTTAGAGACCGAGTCTTTTGACTTTCAGTTCTATCCCGAGAGCTCGCGCGGCGTCCAAGCCTATCGATCTGAATCACTCGGTACACTGACCATGACGTTGAGCGACCGTCGCGTTGGCGACTCAACGGGCGCGTTGAATGACGACAACAGCTTCCCCGCCTATTCGACACTCGGATCGAAGTATCTTTGGCAGTTCATGCGGTTCATTGCGCGTGTGTCGTTGGTAACGAGGCTTTTCGACACCCTCTGTCAGCGTCGGGAACTGCTGACCACAGCCACGACACAGCAGCAATTGGATTCACTCGAGAACGACCGCCAACTCGATGCCATGTCGGCATCAGAGGTCGTGGCGTACCTGCTCAGCAAGGTGATTAGCGTGTTGCGTGCCATGACGCATCCAGACAAGCTGGTGGCGCCGACTGCCTCCGCGGCGTGTGAACCGCTCGTCACGCAGCTCGAGCAAATGGTACCGACGTTCGGTCAGACACTGGCCCGTGCGTTCGAGACCAAGAATACGCGCGTGTGGCGTGACGCGGACAAGGCGCTAAGCGTCGTGCGGCAAGTGTTTTTGGAGAAGGGTCTCCAGCTCTTTGCGGCACATTTTCAAAACCAGGAGCGGCCGGCAGTCGATTTCTCCGCCGTTTCTCCGTCGAGCCCTTCCCAAAAGAGGAAATCGAGACAGGATAAGCGCCCAAGCGCGTTCATTGGTGGGCCGACTCCGACTACTTGCGCATCCAAGAGAACGCTTCGAGAAGTCGCATCGCAACTGCGTCATGTACACCTCCACAAACAAGTCGCATCTCCGGGCGGGAACGTGGAACTACAACAGGCAGAACTCAGTGGAGGTCTTGTCGTTCCGTCATCGAAGCTCTTGCATGCCATGGTGACACAGAATACCAACCATTCCACTCGCCGTATGGCGCGGGTGTTATCGGCATCGCATCTCCATCAGCACGTGGCGTCCAAGTCGGAGTGGCGCTTGATCTACCCGCACGTTTCGCTGTGGAGCTTGAGTCAGACACGCGTGCCGCAGTGGCACTCGTTGGAGTGCATGAGCGCACCCACATCTCTCAACCATTTTCTGCTGCAACCCATCGAGAGACTGCAAACCTACGGCGCTGTGCTGGAGTTTGTACAAGCCAGCGTAAAGCGAGCGCGCGAGAAAAGCGCGCCGGATACGGCAGACGCACCAGCAAACACTGCCGCATCGACCCGTTTGCCGTCGTCTCTTGCAATGTTGGAGCCCAAGCTGTTTCGTAAATCCAGCATGCGAAAGAGTCTTTCTGGGGGAACAGCGGCGCCGGTTCACGACGGAGGATTGAAGCAAGGTCCTGACTCAAGCATGAGGCCGTTGGCTTCCATACCTACTTCAAAAGAGAATGCAGTCATGATGCCGAGTAGCAGCCATTCTTCCTTGGCGCTCCCATTGAGCAGATCTGCTCGCGGAGCCAAGGCGCTCTGGAAAAAACTATTTCGTCTCTCAGAGCAAGTCAGTGGCCTGACGATCGTCCAAAAAGCCCTGGCTGGTGCGTCTGAGATGAGGGACGCTCGGCAACTGGAGGCGGTTCGTGCTCACCGTCTGCTCAAGTACCATTCGATGGATCCTTTCGATGCAGCGGCGCGTCTCCAGCGCCTCTTTCAGCACGCAAGCCGACTGCCCGCGCCCCTGTATCGTGAAGGGAAGGTCGCCACATTTGTCCATGGAGGAGTATGGGTGCTACTAACCTTGACGGTATGGCGAGTCGCCATTGCGCGCGACGCCATCCGTGACTCCGAGCGATTATTTCAAGAGCTGTATACGTCCCAGTCGGCGGGCGATCACGACGGACGCGAGCTTCTCAGCCACCAACCGCTCGCAAGCGACGCAAACGGGGTCCTTCAAGATTACAAGCGTCGTATCGTCATCTCCGGTCACCACCGACGAGGGCGCTGTCAGCTAGTCGCGGAAAGAGCGATCGCGTCCACCGCCCAGTTGCTTGCGAGGAGACACCAAGTGGCGCCACACTCGATGGCATCGGACGATGACTCTGACAGTCTCGTCAACGCATCTCCAGCCGGTTTCCAGGCGGCTTCGTCACTGAAGACGAACCCACAGTTGATCGCTCTCTCGGAGCAAGAGCTCAAGCACCTAGTGATTCTGCTCGAGTTGAAGCGGCTCGTGTCGGATATTTTCCGCGTCTGGCCGGCCGAAAACGGCAACATTGGTCTCAACGGATTCTGGTCGAGCCTGTGGTTCACGGCCATCGCACTAGGCTGCCCGTTTGTGCTGGTGTACGCGATTTTCCCGGCTGTACTACGTGTCGATCCGACGTACGTCCGGTACCTTTCGTACGGCGCCTGCCTGTACGGAACGTGTTGGATTGTCGCCGCGTACGTTTCCATCCGTGGCGTCACGAAAAAGATGCCAGCGTTTCGAGAAGTGCGCCACGTCGAGCGCATCAACTTGACCGATTTTCCCTACTCGCTACGCAATTACATGGCGATCGCGAGCGTGGTCTGGGACGGTATCCAGCTCAACGCGACCTCATTCTCGGTCTGGAAAATGTCGTACAAACCCAAGCAGCTCGTCGCACTCACAACCATCGATCTGCAGGACATCGGACTGGGCTCACTCGAAGTGAACGTGTTTGCATCCAAGCAGTCGCTGTCTCTGGTGTGCCTCGTCGTGTGGTTTTTCTGCCTCAAGGCCTCGAACAAGTTCAAGTCGATACAGTTCCTCAACTACTTGCTCACATTCCTGCTGCCAAACTTGCTCGGCGGCATGCTGTTTATGTTCCTCAGCAAGCAGTTCTACCAGACGGTCGCATGCTTTGAAGACTCAACGACGAACGTGACCGTGATGTGGTCCAATAGCGCCATCCCATGCTGGACTAACGAAGTTCACGCATCGTACGCGCTTCGTGGGCTCTTTGGGATGAGCCTCTTTGTGCCGCTTGCCGTGCTCGCGTACGGCAGTTATCAAGTCTTTTTCCCTGAAGTGAATCTCGATGTCCAGACGTCGCCCATGCTCAACGTGAGCGCGCAGATCGTCAAGGCCGCAATGATGGGTGCGCTCACGTTCTTTGTAAACCAAGTGGTACGTGTGGCGCTGTGTGTTGTTGTGTTCTGTCGACATCACTCGATTAACAGCGATCTTGATGTGTGGCTCTGCAGCAACTCTTCCTGGCCGTCGCGCTCGTCGGCAATCTCTTGCTCTTGTTTCTCGTGACCAAGTACGATTTGTGTTCGACTTGGTACGTATTCGATGCGGCAACTGACCACAGTCTGCTGAACTCTCATCACTCTGCTTGCGCGTAGGCATTTGAAGTACGGCAAAGTGCTCATTTATGCAATGAGTTCGTGGTCGGCTATCTGTGCCATGATCTCGACGTTTGTGCGGGAGCAGCAAGAGAAAGACCGTCTGCCAGTGTACACAATGCATGCTGGGTGGAGCGTGCTCGTGCTACTGGCGATGGGTCAAGTGCATCGGCGACTGAAGAAGAATCAGGGCTCCAACGCGCAAGCTCAACGGGCCCTCACCCGGCAGAAGACTCAAAAATCAGGAACATGGGCCCGAAAGCGTCACCTACCGTTGGCGGTGGCTCCTGCCGCGGTGTCTGACGCACACAATCCTCCTTCGAAGCCAATGCCACTTAACACTGAGTGAAACTCGGACCACGATCCTGCGTGGGTGTCGATTTGCGCTGACTTCAAAACTATTACCGAGTATTGTACAGAATTCGCCCTCTATCTGTGATGGTGGTAACCCTGTGCGGCGCTACCCCGTCTTGAGCCAACCGCCATTCTCTTTACACCGTTCGCGCAGATCCGTGACGACTTCGGCTGTCTCGTGGTCGTCCATGCGAAGACAGTTGCCAAAGTGGGCGCGGATAAGCTTCCGGAGGCCCAGCAGCTCAATCGGGAGGTAGGTGACGAGCGTGCCGTCCAGCAGCAGTGTCTTCAAATTGCTGAGATGGGTGAGCCCCGGTGGGATGGGTGGTTCGACGGGGTTATTCCCGAAATCTAAGATTTCCAGCGTGCGACAAGCGCCGAGAAACGCCGGAATTGTCGTCACGCGGTTCTTGCGGAAGTTCAAGTGGACGATCTGCGGCATGCGCTCGATGGAGTCGGGCACGAACCGGATCTGGTTGCAGTTGACGTCAATCTTCTTGAGCAGCGGTAAGTTTTCCATCGATGGCAGTTCCTTCAGCGCGTTTTGGTGCGCTTGCAGCAGCTCCAACTCGACGAGCCCGTCGATGGCGGGCAGCGCCGTGAGTTTGTTGACTTGCACATACAGAAACTTGACTTTGCGCCAGTTGGCCATGCGGGGCATCGCCGTGATAACATTATTGCTGATTGTAAGTTCCTCCAGCTCGGTCAACTCTTCGAGCCCGTTGCCCAGCGTCGTGATAATGTTGTTGTACACGTTGAGCACCGACAGCTTGCGGCAGCTGCCCAAACTGTCTGGCAGTTCCCTCAACTTATTGCGGTTCGCCCGAAGCGTCTCTAGTTTCGTAAGCCGCCCCATGGTCTCGGGAAGCGCCGTCAAGTGGTTCTCGGCAACCTCAAGGAACCTCAGATTCGCGAGCTCTGTGATCTCGGCGGGCAGCTCCGTGAGCTGGTTCTCCGAGATATCCAAGAGTACGAGTGCCTGCAACTGGTTGATTTCCTTGGGCACTTGCACAATCTGATTGCAGCGCATCACGAGCTCCGTGATATTGGTCATGCTGAAGATGAGGCCAGGGATCTGCCGTAGACTTGGGATCTGCTCGTTCGTCAGCGTGCCCTGTAGCTGGCCCGAGCCTTCGCGCGCGACGACCGACGTGAGCTCGATCTTGCCTCGCCGCCCCATCTCAAAGATCATGGTCTGCAGTCGTTTGAGCGGCTCAGTGTCGACTTTGAGCGTGTGCTTGAGCGTGTGCTTGCGCGCATGCTCGTCACCACCGGTGGGCAGCGCCCGAACTGTCGGGCTCTTTGCTAGTGCTTGTGAGCCGCCTTTTGGTGCTTCCGTCCGCGGCGCCGGCACGACATCGGCTGCTTTACCGCTTCTTCCAGAGATGGACGCAGCGCAGCCCATGGCCGTGTGGGGGGAGAGAGAGAGAGGGAATTCACACCAGCGGCTGCAGGGAGGCAAAGCCTTGTCGCCGTAGAACGTCGCTGGTGAGACTTCACAGCGCCCGACCAGAAGCCCAGACGGCTATTTTTGCATGAAGTCGCGTGGATGAAGTTCAACCCGGAGCCAGGAAAAGAATGCGGCAGTGTGGTGGACAGACTGTCGAATCTCCACGAGGAGGAAGCACAAAATGCCTCACGCTCATGCCGTTCAACAGGAGAATGAATCAAGGGATGGTGCTTGATTCGACACGAGACTGAAAAACAAAACGAAAACAAAAATGATTCAGCTGAGACAGAAACGGTATTAGGGAAAGGGATAAGTACCGGATCGTTGCCAGGATTGGTCCATATTCAAATCACGCCATCAGCACCTTATCTCATTGCATTAAGGCTAAACCACTCAATATCCACTAGTTTAACGCTATTGACAGAATTCCCAACGACCTTTTTCGCGCCAATTCTTGTTTACAACGGGGGGTTTGAATTTTGAAGCGGGAATCTTTCCGTTCATTTCCCCAATCTTCGCTTCTTGCGCCATGTCGTCGTCGTCGGGCGCCGACCTCCTGAGCGCCGCGCTGTCGGACGCCGACCGCCGCGACCGCGAGGCCATGAACCTCAAGATGGAGATCGCGCACCTGCGCGAGCGCCTGCTCATGCGCGTGGGCGGCGACGCGTCGGCCGCGGCGCTCGAGGCCGAAAACTTCGCGCTCAAGACTTCGCTCGCGGACGCGCAGGAGAGCGCCGCGCGCGCGCAGCAGGCGCTGCAGACGCTCGACGCCAAGTACGCCAAGGCGCTGCGCAACCTCGGCAAGATGGACGTGGCGTGGAAGACCAGCGCCGCCGCGCTGCAGGCCGCCAAGAAGGAGACGGCGGCGCGCGACGCGAGCCTGCGCCAGCGACTGGACGAGCTCGAGCAGCTCAAGAAGGCCCACGCAGAGGACACGGCCAAGCGCCAGACGCTCGTGAGCTACCAGGACGAGAAGATCGCGACGCTCGAGGCGTCGCTGCGCGCAAATGAGACGGAGCTCGCGACGCAGCTCGACCAGCTCCACAAGTTCACGCTCAAGGTCAAGGAGCTCGAAAGCGAGCTCGAGGCCACGCGGCAGCGCCACGAGCGCAGTCCGCAGCAGAGCGTTTCGCGCGACGACTTTGACGCGCTGCAGCTGCGCCACGAGCAGAGCATGGAGGCCAACGCGACGCTCCGCGGTGAGGCCAACGCCCTGCGCGTCGAGCGCACGTCGCTGCAGAGCCAGCTGAGCGACACGAAGGCCAGTCTCACGGCCGCGATGGCCAAGTTCCTGCAGCTCAAGGAAGAAAATGCGACGCTCGACGTGCGCGTGGCCGCCGCCCACGAGAGAAGCGAGCAGTGCGAACGCGACGCGGCGTTTTTCAAGAGCGAGGTGGACCGCATCCAGAGCCAGCTCACCAAGCGCGACGAAGACATGCTTCAGCTCGAGCGAGCCAACCAAGTGCTCGAGCTCAAGCTGTCGCAGCAGCAGCGGCTCGCCGAGGACGCCGTCCACGTGCGCGACCACGAGGCCAAGCGGCTCGAGCTCAAGCACGAGCTCACGTGGAAGGACCGCGAGTTTGCGCTCGAGAATGAAGTGCGTACGCTCAAGCAGCAGTGCGAGATGCTCCAGGCGGATGCCGAGACGGTGCAAGCGCTCCACGATGAGCTCTGCGGCATGCTGAGCAGCGGCGACGAGAGTGCGAACGATCTCAAGGCCCTCGTCGCCCAGGCGCTCGCTGCCAATTCGGAGGCTGCTCACACGGTGCAACAGCAGCAAAAGCAACTCGCTCGCCTCGAGAAGGACGTCGCCCGTATGAAAGCACTCGCCGAGGAGAACGCCACGCTCAAGGCCGAGTACGAGAAGACGCGTATCGCGATGGAGCGAATCGTCGGCCGCAAGTCCAGAGCCACGGCCAATACGCAGCGCTTCGCCTTAGGCAGTGTGGCGGCATCCTCATCGCTGGCTGCAGCCAGTGCGAGAGGAACCACCACCAGCAGCAGCACAGCCACGCCAGCGACGATCTCCGCGGGGCCGACCCAATCATCGTCTGTTTTGGCCGCGCAGCAGCGTCGACCAGTTGCAGAGAAGGAAAACAAACCCACGGCGAACAGTGCTACCAGTGCGAGTTCCAGTACGGCACCGACTCTGCTGGCCGGCACGAAACGGAAGCTCGTCCTGCCGCCGTCCACCGAGACGGGCAGTCGCACGCCCACGAAAGACGCCGGCAACGGCAGCACCATCTTCTCGCCTCGTTCCAAGCGAGTCGTCCACGTCGCGTCACGGTACATGCAGTCTGGAACGCTGAAGCGATGAGGCGTCCTGTAAAGTAAATGAATACAATAGTAGTAGAGACTACTGCCACACGCGTTTGCATGGAGAGAGCATCTATGTAGTGGGGATCAGTGAGATTAGAGCTCTTCGCTTTGTCGAGACTGGAGAGACCAGCCGGGCACGCTCTTGTGGTCTTTGACGCGCAGCCGCAGGTGCTCAAAGCACTTGAAGTCGTCATCGTCGCCGCGCGCGGCGTAGCAGGGCACGAACTCATTGAGCTGGTCAAAGGCGACGCGCACGCCGCCGTGGCGCAGCGGCTGCGCAAAGAGCTTGTCGCACTCGAAGGCCTTGAGGTGCTGCAACACACCCCAGTAGGGAATCCACGCCACGGTCGCGTCCTGCTCGAGGTTCTGTCCGTCAATGGCGATCTAGAGAAGACAACGTCAGCCATCACGACTTCATCAGCGAAGGAAAGAGCCACGTACAAAGATGCTTTCGTTCGCGAACGCAAAGTTCGGGTCGAGCGAGACGATCTCAATGGCGCTGCGTTGCTCAGCACGCAAGTGGGCAGCTACACGCACGCTCGCAACGGCCAGCGCCGAGAGCAGCACGACCGACTTGAGCCAGAGCCGGTAAAACTGCGTGAGCAGCCACGCCACGACCAGCACCACGAGCGTGCGCGCCACGAGCTGCTGGGTCTCCCGGCTCAGCAGTATCAGCGCCAGCTTGGACGGCGTGGCCGTGTGGGTCCAGTCTGCCGTAAAGTCCGACGCGCACGTGTCGATGCGGCGCGCGACTCGCGTGATTGACCGCCAGCGCAGCTGCGACAGCGACAGCGGCAGCGCCATGTCGCCGCACACGCCGCCGACGGCGACGCCCAGCAGAATCGCAATGGTCGCCACGTTGGCGTAGGCCTTGACGAGCGTGCCTGTGAAGCTCGTGCTCTCGAGCGGCCACGCCCTCCGTCGCCCCACGAGCCCCACACGCGCGGCCATGGCGTAGAGCACGACCGGCGCGACGGTCGCCGCCATGACCGTCCACACGACGTTCTCCAGGAACCCGCCGCCGGCCAGCACGCGGCCGCCGCGCCGCCGCCGCTGCGCCTCCTTCTCGGCTCGCTTTTTCGCGTCGTCGTTCTTCTCGTCTTCATCCTCGTCGTCCTCGTCGTCGCTGCCGTCAGAGACCCACCGGTCTTCATCTGGCTCGGCCTCCTCCGCGTCGGCCTCGTCGGCCTCCGAGTCGGCGTCGTCCTCCCAGCTCTTGAGCACGCGCTGCGCGTGGAGCATGTCGATCTGCTCGTCCTTGGTCTGGATGTACGCGTCGTTCCACTTGTCGTCCACGAACACGTGCTGGTTCGTGGCGCGCGCCTGCGACCGCGTCAGCATCGCTCCCTCTCCACAGTGGTGATATGGCGGTTGGTAATCGCGGGCAAAATGGAACCACTTAAATACAGGACCCTCTCAGCCCAGAAACCTCTATTGATTGATACATGTGCCAACCACCTCTATTCAACGATATGGCTTCAGTATCACGTTCTCACTTGAAGAACGCGAGCAGATCCTCCATGCCGAGCCGCTCGCTCGCGCGGTCATCGCCGGCCTTGGCGGCCACTAGCACGTTCTCCGCGAGTTTCTCCTTGCGTTCTTGCAGCTGCAGGATCATCTCCTCGACGGTCTCGTCCACGACGTACCGCTTGACGACGACTTCGCGGGTCTGGCCCAAGCGATGGACGCGGTCAATGGCCTGGTCTTCCACGCCAGGGTTCCACCACGGATCCAGCAGCACGACCACAGACGCGCACGTGAGATTGAGCCCAACGCCACCAGCTTTGAGACTCACGACCAACACGTCCATCTCGGGGTCGCTGCGAAACTTGCGCAGCACCTTTTCGCGCGTCTCTTGGTTCAGGGCGCCGTGGAACATGCACGAACGGAAGTTGTGCTTTGCCAGCAGCTCCGCGACCATCTCGAGCATGTGCGTCCACTGCGAAAACACGACGACCTTCCGACGCACGACCGCGTCGCCCCCAGCGGCGTGGGTAGCCACTGCGTCTTGCTCGCGAATCGCCTGCATGTCTTTGAGTAGTCGCCGCAGCTTGGCGCTGAGAAACAGCGACGAGGACGACGAGACGCACGGCTCGTCTCCCGCGTCCTTGTCACTGTGGTCGCTGCCGTCCGCCGCTGTCTGCGCCGCTGGGGACGCTGTCGCGGCCATGGAGATCTCAATCACTTTACTCATGTCCACGGGCGTCCGGCACACGGGGCACCCGCCGTCTGGATCGCTGGCAACGCTCTCGCGCAGACAATCGGCACACAGCAAGTGCGCGCACGGCGTGAGCACGCCGCACCGGGGCGGGTCTAGACACACAGGACACTCCTGCGCGTCGATGCCTTCCTCCTGGATCTGCGTGAGCACATTCTGGACGTATTGCGACGACAATGGCGCGTCACCAGTGGAGCTCATCGTCGTGGTTGTATTCGCTTCGACGGCTGCCGCGTCGTCGTGGAGCCGCTTGGAGATGCGGCCAAAGTACGAATCCACCGACTCGCCCGCGTGGCGCTCGAGCCGCAGCGCGTGCAACAACGCGCCGTCGCTTCCTCCAGTCTTCCCCGTGGACTCGGCCAACTGCGAGTCGCGACCGAGCGCGAGAAACGGGTGGTTGCACGCCTGCCGCAGCCGCAGCAAGAGCGCAAAGATGGCAATGTAGCTCGTCATGCTCGTGCCGCTGGCCACAAAGCCATTGAACTCGGCTCGGCTGCGGTCGTACACTGCCTGGTAGAACGCGCGCTCTTCTTCCGAGAACTGCAGCCGCACGAGTTCGACAGTCTTGGGCGGCAGATCGACAATGCTGTTGCCGTGGGCGTCCCGCGAGCGCTTGGTGCGGCGGAGCAGCATGGGCTTGAGCAGAACCTTGAGCCGCGTGATCGCGTCTTCGTCGCCCTGTTCAAACGGACGAGCAATCACACGCTGCCACCACGCCACGCGCGACCATGGCTCGTACCGCAGGAAGCAAAGCAGCGAAAAGAGATCGCTCAGCGAGTTTTGCAGCGGTGTGCCCGTGAGGCACCAGCGGTGGGTCGCACGAAGCGCCGAGCACGCGCGGAAATACGTTGTCGAGCGGTTCTTGATGCTGTGGGCCTCGTCCAGGATCACGCGGTCCCAGTGGGTCGACAGCAGCACGCTGGAAGGCGTAGCCTTTTCGAACTCGCTGCAGAGCACACCGTACGTCGTGAGCACAACGTCGCTCTTGATGGAGAGAGCCCCCGAGCCACGCTCGTCGCCGTAGTAGACCAGCACACTTAGTGTTTGTGGGCGGAACCGCTCCTCAACTTCGTTCTTCCACTGGTGGAGAAGGCTGAGCGGACACACAATGAGCGTCTTGCCCGCGCGACCGCCACTCGCCTTGGCATTGGTGACTGAGGATGCTGATGGTGGGGATACTGTTGGCGGTGGCGATGGCGTTTTAATATTATGGAGCTTTCGATGGGCGATGAGCGACAGGAGCATGATCGTTTTGCCTGTTGCGACAGCATCCATCCTTCCGTGAGCTCGTCGTAATAGACCAGAGGGAGAAATAAAACTGCGTACCCATGCCCATGTCGTCGGCCAGGATCCCGCCGAGGCACGGCGTCGGTGGTGCCGGCGGCTTGAAGCTCGCGATCTTCTCAAACGGATTAATGTAGTACACTTCCTTCGAATGAAAATATCGCTTCTCCCACAGCTGCAACACCATACACACACATATCCCCTCTCAGTCACAACACGAGACCCAGTGAAAATCAAGCTAGACGTACCGGATTGGAATCCACGGTGCTGGTTTCGCCGGCAGAACTGTTCGTCTGGATCTCTCGCCACAGCATCCACGACAGCGCCTGCTTCTGATGGGACCGCAACTCGAAGCCGTCCGAGAAAACGGGAACCAGCTCGTTCGCCGGACGCGCCGCTTCTGCGACGGCAGCGTCGGTTGCCGGCCCCGTAAACGCAGAGAAGAGCGTTTCGAGATCCCGCGGGACCTCTCTCGTCTCGTCCAGTCCGTCCTCCTTCGCGGCCGTGAGCGCCTGCGTGAGCGGAGTCGTGCCACCTGTGCCCGAGTGGATCGAGTCCAGTACGTAGTAAAGCGCGTCGGACAAATGGAAGAGGACGTGATCTTCCTCAAAGATCGCAAACGCACGCGGATGAATGTAGACAAAAAGCACGATGCGGAATGACGCGAACACAGCCCTGGAAAACGGTGGCTCGACACACACGCCACCCACAGAGATGAGCCCTTCCTTGAGCAGCGGGTGGAGCACGACTTCGAGTTCACGGTCGAGACGTCCAAGTTGTACGTGGTCGGTTGTGGACACGCGGACGATGCCGTTTGCCGACGCCGACGCCGACGCCGTCGCCTTGGGCGGCGATGGGGGGCCGTTGCCTGGTGACACAGTCGACGTGTTTGACACAGTGGAAGCAACAGCGCTGCTTGGGCGCGAGCGCTTCTTGCCGACGTTTTCGCCCTGGAACAGCAGCCGATCGCCGACGTCAACCTGGGCGTTGGCGCGCGTGAGTGAGGCCTTTGCCGTCGTCGAGCCCAGCAGGCGGAACGGCGCACCGAGAAACGAGTGTTCAAAGTACGCGACCGACGCTGCCACCCGCGCGTCTCTTGCAGCAGCAGTCGTGGCCGCCGATTGATCCGCACTCGCGTTGGTCTCGGCGGTGGCCGCTCGCTCGAAGAACTCGCTCGCGGCGACTGGCACGCAGTAGCAGTTACGGGCCAGCAGCTCCACGATGCGGTCATCGGAGAGCTCAATACCCAGCTCGCGCATCTGCTGGATCTTCTTTGCGAGTCGCTTGGCTTCCTGCTCTTTCGAGCTGCCTACCGACGACACCAGGAGCGACTGCACGCTGCCACCACGTGAGGAAGTGGGGGACGACTGGGTTTTGGCTTTCTTTGGCGCGGGTGCTCGCGTGGCCTTCGTGCTGTTACTCTTGACAGCGCGCTTGTGCAGGCAGATGGCGCAGCTGCTGGCGGTCGGCGCGTTCGCAAACGTGCAGCGCGCGCAGCTCCAGTGCGCGGCCATGGCGACCGAGGCGGCGACTTCGGAGCTGTTCGCAATTATTGGCGTGTCAATATCGCCTATTTTGGCGCCAAACAAAACGATTATCGTATAACGAAGGATTGTATCTTACAATACAGGTAAATGGTGTGGTCGACACAATCGCTCGCACGCTTTCAGCATCACCACCAAAAATCGAGCGGATCAACTGGCCCAATGCTCCGACCGCAGAACTGGGCGGTGGCGGCGCGGCGCCTCGCGCGCATGCACTCCAGCGCCAAGCCGCGCGTGCAGGTGCACAGCTCCAAGCTGCCGACCGCCGGCCCAGGGCTGTCGGATTTCATCCGCGAGTCGCGCACGGATGACCACGGCCACGAGGCGGCGGCGCTCCACGAGGAGAGCGAGATGAACTTTCCCGCCGCGGGCTCGGTGCGCTCGCTCGAGGAGCTGGAAGAGGCACAGGCAGCGGCTCAGATTGCAGCTCAAACGCGGTCGTTTTTCATTGAGACGTACGGCTGCCAGATGAACTCGGCCGACTCGGAAATCGTGCGTGCGATCCTGTTGGAGCACGGTTACACGCCGTCGCTGGACCAGGACTCGGCCGACGTCATTCTGCTCAACACGTGCGCCGTGCGCGACAACGCCGAGCTCAAGATCTGGAACAAGCTCGAGCACTTGCGGCAGACCAAGGTCAAGCTGCTACGCACGCGCAAGAAAAGCCGGCCGCTGCCGACCGTCGGCGTGCTCGGGTGCATGGCCGAGCGGCTCAAGACGCAGTTGCTCGAGTCGGACAAGATGGTCGACCTCGTGGTCGGCCCCGACGCGTACCGCGACATTCCGAATTTGCTGCGCGTCGTGCGCGGCGGCAATGCGGCCGTCAACGTGCAGCTCTCTCTCGACGAGACGTACGCCGACATTGCGCCCGTGCGGTCCGACCCGCATAGCCCGTCGGCCTTTGTGTCCATCATGCGCGGCTGCAACAACATGTGCTCGTACTGCATCGTGCCGTTCACGCGCGGGCGCGAGCGCAGCCGCGTCATTGGATCCATTGTCGACGAAGTGCGTGCGCTGCGCGACCAGGGCGTCAAGGAAGTCATGCTGCTCGGCCAGAACGTCAACAGCTACCACGACAAGAAGTCCGAGGGCGCGAGTGAGCACGGCCGTGGGTACGTCGCTGCCGAGGGGTTCTCCAACATGTTTCGGCTCCGGGACACGCCCGGGTTCCGCTTTGTGGATCTGCTCGAAAAAGTCTCGGACGTGGATCCCGAGTTGCGCATCCGATTCACGTCGCCGCATCCAAAGGACTTTCCCGACGCTGTCTTTGAGCTCATGCACGAGCGGCCCAACATTTGCAAGAACATCCACATGCCGGCGCAGAGCGGCAGCTCCACTGTGCTGCAGCGCATGCGTCGCGGCTACACGCGCGAGGCGTACCTTGGGCTCGTCGACAACATGCGTGCCAAGCTGCCGGGCGTCGCGATCTCGTCGGATTTCATCTCGGGCTTTTGCGGTGAGACCGAGGAAGAGCATCAGGACACGGTGTCGCTGATGCAGCGCGCGTGCTACGATCACGCCTTCATGTTTGCCTACTCGGTGCGCGCGCGCACGCATGCGGCCCACAAGATGCAGGACGACGTGCCCCAAGAAATTAAGCTGCGCCGTCTGCAAGAAGTCATCGGCACATACGGCGCGGTCGTGACCCAGAAGAACCGCGTCGAGGATGGCGACCGGCTCCACGTCGTGCTCGTGCAAGGGCCCAGCCGGCGGTCCACGGATGCCACGCCCATGCTCACGGGGCTCACAGACACGGGCAAGCGCTGCGTGTTCCCCGACGTGTCCGTGCCGGGCTCGCTGCGGGACCACAAGCTCCACGCGGGTGCCCTAGCGAGTGAATTCCTCCCACTGCCGTCGTCAACCGTCGGCGCGAGTGGCGTGCGAGCGACGCGCGGCGACTATGTGCTGGTGCGGATCCACGAGGCCGGCCGCCACACGCTCCACGCGACCCCCGTGGCTCGTGGCACGCTCCAAGAGATCACGCAGACCGTGCCACGGGAGCTGCTGGGTGCGCGTCCGCACGATCGCGCGTTGCTGGGGCTGCTGTAGTAGAAGAGAGAATACAACACGTGTTTCGTTTTTTCTTTCATTCTGGTGTTGTTGCATGGGTTTCTCATTCCGTCTCCGCCACATAGAAAACGTACTGGATCGCCCTATCACTTGGCGACGACACTGCGTGCGGCCTCGGCTGCGTTCTTTTGCATCGTCATCTGCATCTGGGAGATCTACAGCGCCATCTCTCTCGTTAGTTTCTCTCCCTCCCACCCCACACACGGCAGCCACAGCAACACGCACGTTCTTGCGGATCTCCACGGCGTCTTTCTCCTTCTGCTCGATCTTGTTGTTGACCTTGTCCCTGGATCAAAAGCACTCCGCAGCTGAGCCGTTGAAGCTGAAAGACAGAGGAGTCGGCAGCAACCCCCACGTACAGTTCGTTGTTGATAAACTCGAGGCGCTTCTTGACATTGGTCTTGGCCTCGGCAACCTCTTGCTTGAGCAGCACGGGGCCGATGAGCTTGTAGACCTTGGCGTCATCGCCCACGAGGTCCAGCTCCTGCTTGACCATTGTGTTCTCGTTGGCCTGCTGCGCGTACTGCTGGCGCTGCGTCGCGAGCACCTGCACCTCTGCACAGAACAGGCCGCGTGAGGTCAGTCGCCCTTCTATCAGTACATGCGCCGCGCCGCGCGCACACCTTCTTGGATCGTGCGGTACTTGGCCATCTCGGCCTCCACTTGGTCCTTCAAGCTCATGATTTGCTGTGGTGGTGGTTCCTCTTTGACTGCGGTTCCGGAGCCAAGGAAAAAAACAGGATGCGCTATGCACTGATTTAACGTAGAGTGTGACGTGTGGAAGTTAATCTAGTGCCTCAATACCCAAGACAAGTGGGTCCACTGATGTTGCCCAGCAAAGAAAGTGAAGGGTCAGGGGTACGAACTTAGGCTGCACCGGGTCTCATTGGTACTTTGTGGACTGGTCCCTACCTGTTGGAACTACGCCAACAGCTACTTCTCGGCGGGCGAGCAATCCCGCATTGTCGCCAGTGCTCGACCAAATCGTCTTGTTGAATACCAGCGCATCCAGTCCGTCTCCAACTGGTTCGAGAACATCTCGTGGGAAGGATTCAGAATCCATACTGCGTCAGCTTCGTAGTTGGAATCGTGTAGACGAAGAGTACATTCGTAATAGTGGTCTCTGGTAACCAGAAACCATCCACGAGCACCGACAAATCATTTCACGGACCATTCGAACGGCGCTGCCCCACTAATAGACGCCCATTTTGTCAACATTTGCTCGCGACCATGATCTCTTTTGCGATATCGGTGGTGGGCGCTTGCGAGAAGACCAATGGTGGATATGCGCCGGAGTTCCGATTGGCTCCTTTGATATTCGAAGGACTTGCTGTATTTTACGTTTGTTGCCGCACCTCCTCCAAATAATGATCGCCGCCGACCGCCAGCTTCGCCATGCTCACGTATTGGCTGCTGAAGTTGGTTTGGGTGAGTGGTTCAAGATCCACACTCGAAGCCGCGAGTGAGGAGGAACCCCGAGGGTTGTATACGGTATGAAATCTCTTGGCTACAATCCATAAATGGGGAGTTTTAAACTTGGGTTATACATGGCACAAGAAATCCATAAATGGATTGTGTACAGCCTGTGCTATACGATCCCGATTATGCTCTGTGAGAGTGAATCCTTTGATTTACGATAAGTATATTATATCAAAGGTAAGATGGATCATTCTGGTCAATACTTCATATGTTCTAGTCCTATAATGTCTATCAATGCCAAATATGTACCCACGTATTGAGAAATCTATCTCCTACCCAGGCCTGCGACATGAGACGCCTCGCGACATGAACAGCTCCACAGTTTCCTCTGCGCCTACTTGTCATTCTGGACTTTGCCACTTCGAGTGCAAGTCCGTCTCCGAGGGATTCCGGAGGCGTGGGGACCGCGCTGCACCTGTTTTCTTGTGGGCGTCGGGCCACTCCCGCCGCGCTACCGATGGGCCCTACCAACCTAGTCTCTCCGCGCAGATTTGAATCGCCCGTGGACCGAGGTCTGGGCCGCGCAACACCTGTTTCCTTGTGGGCGCGGCTCATCCCTTTCATCGACCGGGATCAGTCATAGACTCTCTGCGTGGATTCGAGCGACCTGCATGGCCCGAGGTGCGGGAAGCGCAATACCTGCTACCTTGCGGGCGCCGCGGCCCACGCCTCGGATGGGTCCAAAGGTCTGTATGTGCCGTAGAGAAGTATTGTAGAGAAGCCCGGTGGTAGAGGATCTGAGGTATCTTGGTTAGTATAGTACAGAGCACTTTTGGATTCCTACATTGTGAAACGTTTCGTGGTTAGGATTGGGTAATCATGGGTTCACGGGTGTCACACAAACGGGGCTGTCAGAACTGGCGAGGATAAACAAACGGCGACCCCATGCTCCGAAGATTCCCACGTCGTGTCTGTCTGTAGACAACTAGGATGCCACCAAACCTGCCCTCTCGTGCAGCGTGACACCGCCACAGGTTCCCTTCGACAGGACTACGTCCAGGGGTGACGCCCTTGCTGCAGCGCAACGCGAGCAGCACCCCACGCAGCCTCCATCTGCACCAGTTCCCACGCCGACAAACTACCGCTTGTGGGACATCCTCCGATAATCGCATACTGTATTGCTCTCGATGCCTATTCTTCATGCCATGAAGGGTACTAATTATCTCTCCTCTCGTGCTCTGTGAGACCAGATAGATTATGCGAAAGTGACCATCTTTGCGTCGATCAGCAGGCGTAGCTTCGGGCCAAGAACAGGATCCACTTTGAGTCTCTGAAACACGGCGGGATCTTGCTGGCACTTGCGCAGCTCTTCCATCAACTTGGCGTCCGATAGCGCCGCGAGCAGCTCCGGATTCTGGAGGATTCGCTGGACCTGCTCTTCTTCTTCTGGCGACCGCTTCATGTTGGCAATGGCGTGTCGCCGCGTTTCGTCCAGATCCACAATTGCTGGAGGTGGTGATGGGGTGGGGACTGGTGGCGGTTGCGTCTTCTTCTGTTGTTTCTCCTGCTGCTTCCCCATCTACGCAGTGCGTTGGCACAGAGATCAGAAACACTGCAAGTGAGAACTTTGATGCCTTGAGCTGGACAGTGTTTCTTGTTGCCCACCTCTTCAAAGTGGTTTCCTAGATACTCCATGAAGTCGTGGAGCATGAGCGACACGTCCGAGTCACGCTGGTACTTGAGTATGGCAGCTTGAGGATTTTGCTGGAGCTCACTCATCGCTTGGGTGAAGCGTGGGTTTTGCAGAGCTATCGATATTCAGTACGAATCAGTGATCGTGGAGAAGAGTTTCTCGCTACAGCGGATGAAAAGAACGAACCCTGGAGCAGCTTGGGATTCTTGGCCATCTTGCCGAAGAATTCTTCATTCATCCAATCTGTTCCAACGCAACTCTCAGCTTTCGGTCCTTGAAGCGGTGTACCTGATGAGCTCCTCACCATTGGGGTTGAGCTGGTTCATACTCTTCAGTGCCTCTTGCACCTCTGGGAAGACGAAGGGCGACGTCTCTTCCGATTTGGCTGATCTGTTGCTGAGTTGGTTCGAAGACGCTTGGCTCACGATCCGCAATGCGTCTTCTTTCTACGGCAGACAAGTGACACGTCCATTTATCAGCCTGTGCAGAACCTTCCGTTTGTGTTCTCGGCTGAAGTACCTTCTTCATCGCAGAGCTCTCACTCATCTCCAAGCGCTCCGTCTTCCCTCTCGCCGTCTTCGCTTTCGTTGTCTTGCTCTGGTTGAAGAAGCCCTTCTTCAGCCCCACACCAAAGCCCGTGCTGTTCCGCTCTTTCTCCTGTTGAAGCCGCTTTGCTGCTTTCGCCTTTGTCGCAATCGTGACCATCTCGTCCATGATGCTGGCTTGTGCTTCGTCACCGTCGCACTGGTTGTTCACGGCTATTGTTTGAGTAGCGCCGGAGCCCGGTGTGTGCTGCGCGCCACTGTTCTCCAGCAACGGAGGTTCATCATCGCTCCATTCCCCCTGTCCTTGGGCCTTGCCTGCCATCTTGCCTTGCGGGTGAACTCACGATGCCAAATGTCGCCTCAACAGCAACGGAAGATCTACAGACCTCTTCCATGAAATTCCTCGAAAGATCCTCACGACGCATGAAGCGTCGCGTCCAACGTGGCCAACCGACACAAGTCAAATAGACAATTTGGGTGTGCCGCTGGCAGCAATGCCTCGCCACATCCGCATCGTGCTACCGGCAGTGCACACCAAGTCGCCGCTCCCCCAGCAGATCCGTAGTGTGTGTGTGGCTTGCGGATGTCGCAACCTTGTCGCCCTCGGTGCACGGTCTCAGCACGTGCAATGTCGTGTCTGTGGTGTGGTGAGCCCTGACTTCTTTCGGCGTAAGCCCCCCAGCGGCTACGCCAACGAGCACGCTGATCCGCTCGACAAGAACCAAGCCAGCGGTGCGGGAAGCATGCATGCCAGGAACTCCATCGTGTCGGAACCTCACTCCTGTTGGTGTACGGTAGCTCTGTTGGATGAGATGCTCGACGCATTGACCCACGACAACACAAAGCGCAAGCTCCAGACGCTGCAGAAGCAAGGTGCGTCGCCGTGACTTTTCTCTGGAGAGGCATTTTCGCGAATCCTGCTGTTGGTGTGTCTTTCGCAGCGCATGGTGACGTCCCGCTCCTCTGCCACGTACGCCTCATCGTCTCAGCTCTTCTTTCTTGTGTCGCTCACGGCGGTACTCTAGTTTTATGTTCCGCACGTAGTGGACGTGTGCGCAATGGTCGTTGCTCATTACGGCTTCAGTTCTTCCATAGAGGGCGTGAAGGAAAGTCTACGTGTGCTCCAGCACCACGCGACGAGCGAGGACGACGACCAACTCAACACCAAACTCATCCGTCTTCGTAGCTTCTTCACGCCTACGGGCGCGTGGATCAAAGAGGACGCTGAGGCTGAAGCCGATGATCTGAAGAAGAGAGAGGGCGAGCAGGAGCGACAGCGTCGCCTGCAGGAGGAAACACACCGCATGGAAGAGCTCGCAGCCGAGAACGCCAAGAAAGCTCGGCTCCGCGCCAAAAAGATCGCGCTTGGACTCGACCCGTCAGTGCCGCGGCTACCCGTGCTGGACGCCGAGCCGCCTCGCGTCATTGTCGTCCACGCCGAGGCGCGAGTGGAGCTAAGGGTTGTTGTGCGATACGCACTCCAACTGCAGTGGTTCTTCCAGGGCAAACCACTACACGATACGGACAGCGATGTCGAAACCCATGACGGGACGGATTCAATGTACACGGGTGCACAACGATGCACACTCACGCTGCGACGGCTCACGAAGCGGTATGTCGGCGACTACTACTGCGTGTGCACAAACGACGAGGGCGTCGTGAGTTCACAATCCACACGCGTGCAGTTGCTGACGTCCGTCGGCTCGCAGCGTCTCGCCGCGCGCAAGCTCAAGATGACCCCCTCGGGTGAAATCACGCCACTTGCTTTGGCCAAGACACTCCACAGCCCCAACGGCATAACGCCGTCAGCGCTACCACCGAGTCTGCTCGCCGCCTGTGTTGGTGGTGCGCTGCTTCTGCTCCACACAAGGACGCTCGCTCCTGCCAAGACGATCCCACCGCTCGAGCTGCCGACAGGTGCGCGTGCCACGGCCGTCGCTTGGCTTCCGTCAGCAAAGCTGCTGGCGGTCGCGACGTCTACTCACGCGTCACCGCCAGTGCCTGCAAGCCCCTCGAACGTCTGTGAGCTGCGATTGTACACAGTCGACATGCCCAGTGTGGCCGCGGCAACAGTGGCACCCCCGCCAAAGCATCCGCCGAAATCAAAGCACCCGGCGCCATCCCCACAGCCACCGCCGCAGATGTTTCTCTTGCGTCACATCGCCACACACACGATCCCTGCGACGCTGCACAACGTTCGCACGCTGCAGTTTCTCGATAATGGACGAACGCTTCTCATCTCGGATCTCCACCACACGCTTCTTGTCTACGAGCTCACGCCGACGTCGCTCGTCTGCAAACACGACGTGCGGTACGATGACCTGAATCATCCGCTGTGCCACATCGCCACCACGACCTCGCCCGTGTCGTCTCTTGGGGGTTCTCCAATCCACAGTGCGTTTGTAGGTCTTGCTGCGTGCCGCCGCAGCTGCTCGCTCATCGACCTTCTCGAAACTGCCAGCGGCCGAACCACGACGATCCGCTTCACATTGCCTGTGCACCGCGTGGCGTTCGATCGGGGCGGCTTCGTGCTCGCTGTCGCCGAGTCGGGGAGCATGAAAACGTGGATCTCGATCGTGAGCCTTCCGACACTCAATTCGGATTGCTCGGTACGACGCAAGCGTTTCGTCGCCCACGTTGGCAAGATCTCTGGTATGCAGTGGACCTCGACGTCATCGTTGCTGCTCACGTGCGGCTACGATGGGTACGTCAAGCTGTGGGATCTCGAGCACTCGTACTTCGACCCAACCTGCGTGCTCCGTCTGCACTTGGACTATCGCGGCCTGCATTCTCTCGCACTCGTTGAGGACAGCGACCCCATCGCGTGCGTTGCTGTGGGCTTTTCAGACTGCCGTGTTCACGTCCGCGAGCTTCCACAACTGCGCGCGTTTGAAGCCTCTCGCTGTGCTGTGCACGACCGTGCAGCGTCGCAGATCCAGAAGATCATGAAGGGCAGGCGCACCCGCGACCTTATCACCAGGTTTATCCGGCCCGCTGTTTAAATATATCAAGTCTTGGCAGCGACGCTGAGCAGTCTGGCATAAAGACGTCGAGAGAGGAGGCATGGCGACGGAGCAGCGCGCGGCGTCTCTCCTTTCGATGGTCGCGTCCAAGGCGCTCGTTCGTGGCAGCTTTGCCTCTGAAGCGACGGCGCCGGCGGTCGCTGGACGAGAGCGAAGCGATGTCGACTTGGAAGAGCAGCGCGCACAGACCATGATGTACGCGGCGCGCATGACGTATCTCCAAGACAATGACGGGATCAAACCTGACGCGCTGTTCCTGACGCGCAAGCAGGCCCAGAAGCTGGTCAAGCAAGATTCAGTGGCGACCCTATCGCTGCGCAAGCTGGAGGTTGTTGGCAACGGGAAGGGGTCTAATAGCGGCAGCGGTGCAAGTGGTGTCGGTGGTGGTGGTGGTGGTGACGGCAAGGGCCTCGCCAATCCAACCACCAGCGGCTTGTCTCCGAACGGGAAAAAACAGCGTGGGCTGTTGCTGCTCGACGACCGCCAGCAGACGTGGGCACCCATCACCCAGGCTGGCTGCCACTTTTGGCAGAGCCAAGAGACTGGCGAGTGCCGCGCCATCGCGCCGGGTGAGTGGCAGGGCCAACCCCACCCGGATGATCGACAGTTCGATCACGATGATGAAGACGAAGGCGACGGAGAAGACCCGCCTTTTCCAGCGTCGTTTGCATTCCTCAATCCTAAGGAGTAACACTAGGCTTGTTACCTTAGTACACTTTCGTGACTTCCGACGGCGCGTCTTGGCTGACGGTCTGATTCACTCCATCTCTGTACTTGGCGGCCACCAGCTCCTCGAGTTTCTCGACTTCCTCTTGCGACATCTTGTACGGCGCAAAGTCGTTGGTGGGGAAGCGGCGGTTCTCCACGTCGTCGCGGTACTCTTCCAGGCCGACACGAATGCGCTCGCCCACGTCGGCGTATCGCTTGCAAAACTTGGGCACATGCTGTGCGTGGTGAGGGTGCTGCAGCATGCCGAGCAGGTCATGGTACACGAGAACCTGGCCGCTTGTGTCCGGCCCGGCGCCAATACCGATTGTCGGAATATGGAGCAGGTCGGTGACCTGCTTGGCGACGGGTGCCGGGACGCACTCGATCACGACCGCAAACGCGCCTGCCTCTTGGACCGCGAGGGCGTCTTCTATGATCTGCTCAGCCTGGGAGGCTACAGTCGAACCAGCAAACGACATTCAGCTCCTGGGGATCACCTTGAAGGCAACGCACGGGTTCATGTATACCTGTCCGTCCTTGCGCTCGGAAACCACCGAGCACGCTGATGTGCTGAGGGCGTAGACCGACGTGGCCCATGACGGCGATGCCGCCATCCACCAGAGTGCGAACTGTTCCCCAGACAACCGCACTGTTAGATTGCAGACCAACATGGCTACATCGCATGGATCAATCGTACTGGTCTTTGCTCTTTCGCGTCCACCCTCAATCTTCACGCAGTCTGCTCCGCCCTCCTACACATCGAACGCACGCTCAGACTCCGACAGAACGCTCATGCGGAAGTGATTGTGAACCTCTACCTTGAGCAATCGCTGCGCATTGCGGAGCGCCTCGTAGGGTTCGCCCTCGCACGTCCCAAACGGCATGTCTGTGATGATCAACGGTCGCTCCGCACCGCTGCAACCACACCATAAACCACACCGTCACGTCAAGAAGCGCACAGACATAGGCATCTCCATGTCGCAAACGCATACCGCTTCACAGCTCTCGTGTGGTGGATCATGTCCTCGAGCGTCACGGGAATGGTCGTGTCATAGCCCTATCAAATCCCGCACTGTGTCATCCCTCCATGTCGGCCACCGGTGGTATCCTGCGCCACTTACCAACTCCACCATGCCCACGGAATCGCCGACGAGAAGAATGTCAAAGCCCGCGAGATCCACGTGCACTGCGGACGGGTAATCGTAAGCCGTGACCATCGTGATGGGCTTGCTCTTGCGCTTGAGGATGCCGATGTCCAGCGTCGTGACCTTGCGGCGCTCCAGCAGCTTGAGCGTGCGCGCCGCCGCCGCGGCGTTGTAGCTGCTGCCGCTGGATGACGAGGCACCAGTGGTGAATGCACGCGCCACAGTTGGCGACCGCACCAACGTCGCAGTGTGGCGGCGCATCGCGCACGTCGTGGCCAGTAGCGTCAGCTTCATCATGGCTGTTGGGCAAATGACCAAGAGGCTCTGGATGGCCGATCCAACACTCTGCGTGGGTTGAACCAATCAACCCGTGGGTTGAAGTTTCTACCCGTTCGTGCAATTCAATTTTGAATCGTGTGCAATTCAGAAGGACAATTCATTTCTCAGAATTGATACTGTATCGTGTATGGAGACCGCACCGTCATTCCCAAGATCAAGTCAAGTGCGCCGTCCCATCATCGTGTCGGCACCGCTCTCCCACCTCACTTGGAAATCCGTTGCGTGAGTCTCCACACCCTGCCCATCATGTTGCAGCGCATGCTTCTCCGACAGCAGACAGCCGCGCGCCAAGCCGTCCGCGGTTTCGCCACCAAGATTGCGCCATTCCACATCGCCATTCCTGTCCACGACCTGCAGGCCGGTGAGCAGCATGAGTGCGAGCAGTTTGCCGTGTCGGCTTCTTTTCACTGATAGAGGACATGTGAGTGCAGCGCGCGACTTCTACGGCGGCGTGATGGGCTTCACTGAGGGCCGATCGTCCGCGCAGTGGCAGGTGGGTGAACGCAATCCATAATGAGATGGGGGCTTCAACTCAAAACCGGAATGGTTTGTTAGGACTACAACATGCTTGGCCACCAGCTCGTCGTCCACGAAGTCAACAAGGACTACAAGGCGCCTGAGTTCCATAACCCTGTTGGTGCGTGCGATGTGAGGACTGTGGTGTGTGTGACAAGGGGCCTTGGACTAATGGCACTTCCGTAGAGGCGGATGACGTGCCCGTGCCGCACTTTGGTGTCGCATTGACTGTGGACGATTTCCACGCGCTCGCCGAGCGTCTCAAGACCAGTGCCGGCGTCAAGTTCATCATTGAGCCACACCTCCGTTTCCAGGGACGTAAGGGCGAGCAGTGGACCATGTTTTTTAAGGACCCGAGCGGCAACAGCCTCGAGTTCAAGGCCATGACCACGCCCGAGAATTTGTTCGCCAAGTACGTTGAGAACTGAAAGAACTTGTGGCGTAGACAGACAGGAGAAAGAAGGAGAACGGTTGCTTATTTTTACTCCAATGGAAACGATTTATTGGTCACCCCACGGTTCATCAATCTCCCCTCCGTCGTCTTCTTCGTCCTCTTCATCGTCATCCTCTTCGTCGTCACCTCCCTGTTCCTCGTCGGCGGCCATGGCTTCCTTGTACATTTCGTTCGCAGTCTCGTACATGCCGAGATACATCTCGTCCGAGTAGTGCTCGGCCGTCGCTTCGGGCTCAGGCAGCTCAGCAAGCTCCTTGTCAATCCACGCGGTGGCACCGACCGTATCGAGCCATACACCAATGTTGCTGCTGCAGTACACAAACGATTCTTCGATGGAGCCGACCTTCGGCTCTTTGATTTCTTCGACGTATTCGACGGCTTCGATGAACGACTCGTTGCGAGCAAGAAAGACGGCGATAAACGGATTGAGCTTGAACGCCTTGAGGAAGGCTTCGCGAACGACCTCTTCCGATGAGCCCGCTTCCTCGAGCACCTCCCACGACACGTACTCTAGGATGACGAGACAGTAGGCCAGCACGGCAGACGCATTGTCCTCGTACTTTTCAATATACTCGCGAGCCTCATCGCCGCGTCCGTCATCGATGAGCGCACATACGAGGCCTTCTCGTGACCGCACAGTATCCTTTGGGTCGTACTTCATGCACTGCTTATAGTGCTTAATGCCGCGGTCGCTCATTCCTGCGGCGCAACATGCTGCTGCGAGCTCCTTCATGATGCTGCAGACAGAGAAAGCGTTCAGTGTCAATTACGCACAATCTCTTATCCACTGATAGGCAGCACGTACACAAGATACTCGCGAGTATCCTTGTTTTCGGCGAGCTTGCCCTCTTTCAGCATCTGGTTGAACAGGTCAAACGTCTCCACCGGCTTCTGGATTTCGTCTCCACGATCATCGCATTCGCCCGCAGCGATACGCGCCAGTAGCGCAGCCGGGCGCGCGGCTCCCTTGAGCTTCCATTCTTCTGGGCGCAACGGTCCCTTCGGCCGTTGCGGCTTCACTGGCACAGGATTCTTAGGAAACGCGTGCAGCTCTTTCTCCTTGCGCTCCATATTGCGCTGCAGCTGCACGACGCGCATACGCCGGCGGTTCTGGGTCTTCTTTTCCAGACTCTGATGTTTGCTGTCCGTCGCGGTCCGGAGAAAGGCCGCGGCCTTGCCCGCGCCGCCCGTGCGCGACCGCTTCTTTTGCTGCGTCTGCTTCAGCATTGTCGCTGCCGCTTCCCTGTTGCTTTGACGCGCTTCGTGTTGCAGCCATTCACCGCGCGACCTATTGGTAGCTAAGTTCGCATTGCTCCCACTAAGTTCGCAACGTCTGATTGATCCACAAAAACGTTTGATTGGGTTTCCCAGCGCGTTTGATTGCACGACCACACCTGCCCACTCGAGATTGTGAGTGGCCGAGAGATCACCATGTTCGCGCGACGAATTGCTGTGGGGTGCGCGCTCGCGACGCGCTCAGGCGTGCGCTCGTTTGCGGCGCCGAAAGGAAAGGGCGGAGGTGGCGCGGCCGTCGTCGAGGAGGTGGTGGACCTCACGCGCTTTGTGCCAGTCAACATTTACAAGGAAGGCTCGCACCCCGAGCTGAAGGACAAGGCCGAGTACCCGGAGTGGCTCTTCAGCCTGTTAGACGTGAAGGCGACGATGGGCGAACTGGAGCGCAAGGGCTTCGATAACCTCACGTTTGAAGAACAGAGGCGGTATTTGACGCTGTCTAACCGCAAGATCGTCAAGACGAACAACGCGGCTAAGTCCAAGAAGTAAACCTCAGCAGACCGAGTCACAGTGAACGAAAGAAACTCGAAGGGACCGATGGCTTCTGAAGATCGTCTCCTCTTGTGTACACAGATGCGCATTGAGTTGCTCAAAGGCTTGTGGGGAAATAGACGTCATAGTTTTCTTCTCATTTCGATTGTGTTGCTTTCTACGTCGTAAGACAAAAGTCTCGGCCGGGAACTGCGAATCCGTCCACATGCGTCAAACTCTTCTGACGCCATCGCACTGATACTCGCCTATGCATCTGTGGGGAATCCACCGGGCACAAGCTGGTGGGAAGAGGACCGTCGTTAGTTTTGGATCATCTTCCCAACAGCCAAACCCCACACGTACCAGGCACACATTGTTGCCGTTGAGCAATACCTGCTCTCGCTTGATTTCCTTTTTGCCTTCAGGAGTGATCTCGCTGTCGTTGCACATTGGATCGGGTGTCAGTTTCGTTATATCTAGACCATTGTCATGACAGCGCACTCACTATTCCGTGACGTCGTCCAACACCATATCTAATCCGCACATGAAGAAATCGTCAGCACACTAACCCCACTTTCTAGTCAACGATTCGCGTGTCGAGCATATTACGTACTCACGTAGTCGTCGAACCCGCGCAGAGTTCCGAGAAACTCTTTGTCGCCCTTCATGATGATCCACAAGCGCGACCCGATGCACTTGTCAATAAGCTCTGGAGAAACGCACAAGCGCGCAATCACATACCACCATCAGTTTGAACCGCTTTGACCTACATTTGCCGCCTCACAGACTGTCAATCGGGCACATACCGAGCGGTAAGAGACGGCCTCCGGACATTTCCACAGGTTTGTGTAGGTTGGTGCTTGAAAATGGAGTGAGGAGTCAAAAGCAGATTATTTAACCTAACGTGTTCTTATCGTTTCTGGATACCGGTGGTATGTTATTTCAAGCGGAAGTGGATTGACAAGAAGACCTGCCGAGAAAATGGTCGACAATGATCCAGAAGAGCGTGCGCACTACGAGTCGGTGCTCCTCTCGTTCCGCGAGTATGAGGCCTATGTGATGCGCGAGATCTTCCGTCGGAAGAAGCACTTGCAGACGCTCCCAGCGGACATGCAGCGCCGTCTTCCACAGTCGTCGACGCTGCGCAATCTGCATCACCTGGTGGTTGGTACACGTCGTGACGGTGGTATCGCTGCAAGATTGTTAACCATCATCACTATATGCCCGTGGCTTAGAATGCTGCGCACCATAACCAGCTTTTCTTGGAGCGTATCATCCGAGCGCAGCTTGAGTCCGGTCCTGCAGTTGATTTGCCGCTCGCCAACCCGCGGGCTCCTCTCCAAAGCCCTCTGCGCCATCTCTCCAAGATCAAGAGTACGCTGCACCAGCTCGTCCGAGACTGGTCAGAAGAGGTATCCCATAGTCTATCAAGTTGTGTATTGCTCTATGGTTGACTTACGACATGGACATATCGGTGTAGGGGAAGGCTGAGCGGGAAATGTGCTATGCTCCAATCCTCAAAGAGCTCAAGCGTGTGCTTCCTGTCAAACCTGCTAACCAGTAAGTTGATGGTACTGAAGCCTTCTCGAATTCCCCATTGTGCTTACTTACTAATAACGCTGACTGAGGTAGAAACAAACAGCGCGTACTTGTGCCGGGCGCTGGGCTGGGCCGTCTCGCGCTCGAAATCGCCGCGAAAGGTATGTACCACCGTCGGTGCTAACCAAGAGAGTCAACTGACGTGGTGTTTGACGGATCCATGCAGGATACGCCTCGCAAGGCAATGAATTTTCGTATCAGATGCTCTTTGCCAGTAACTTTATTCTGAACTGGTGCGGCAGCGATTGCGTCGTCAAGAGAACTCACTCGCCCGTTGGCTGACGCATCGTGTGTTTTGTGTACGTCTCAGGGCGACTCAAGCAGGCGAGTTTGAAATCCACCCGTGGATCCACAATCCATCGAATGCGCTGTCATTGGCAGACGTGCTCCGACCAGTGGTGATCCCCGATGTGTCGCCCACCGAAATTCTTGGGCTCGACAAGGGCAACCAGCCTGATTTCTCCATGTGCGCGGGGGAGTTTCTAGAAGCCTACGCTGAAGACAAAGGTCCGTATTTGCAAGAAGATGCGTGGCCATATTCCTTAGTAGTGGTGACATGAGTGGTCTTGTCGAATGTGTAGAGTGCTGGGATTGTATCATCACGTGCTTCTTTATTGATGCGGCTCCAAACGTGATCGAGTATATCGCCGCGTTCGAGCGTATGCTGAAGCCAGGGGGGTACTGGATCAACCTCGGCCCACTGCTATATCATTGGCAGAACGGCTCGAGTGAAGAAGATGTGCGATTTGACCAGTCGGTGGAGTTGACGTATGAAGAGATCAAGCATGTCATGGGCACGTACAACTTCAAGATCTTGGTACGTCGTCCATGCTCGCATGGATCTTACCAGAGGCTGAGTGTGTCCTTTCCTGTGTGTTCCGAGCAGAAGGAGGCGCAGCGCGAGTGTGTCTACACCAACAACGTCAAGTCCATGATGAAGACTGTGTACAATTGCGCCTTCTTCACCGCCATCAAGGACGTCACCAGGTCCTAATCACCCAAGGTGGACACGTCTCACCATCAACACGAAGAGTTCAAGGGGACTAAATAACTGCGCATTATTATCGCTTCACTCCCGTCGTTGATTTCTGAAGTGTACGCGAATTGCACGCGCGCAGCTTCTTGTCTCCTTAGTCGAGGTCGTCGTCGTCAAAGTCATCGGCAAGGGGCTTGACGGCGTTCGTGTGGACGAGGGTCTCGTCCATCCGCTCCGCCGCCGGGTGGTTCATCTCTACGTCCATCTCGCTCTCCATCTGCATCTTGAGCCGCGCGTGGAGCTGCCGCGGGTGCATGGAGCTGGGCTTCTTCTCACGCGGCGGGGTGTCCATTCTTGTCTAACGTGTTGGTGGAATTTGCTCTGGGTTGAATGAAGGGCCATTAAAACCTCAACTTGAAGCGCTGAGGTTTTATGTCGTCGCGATCCTGCGAACCTACCCGGATCTGACACAGCGGGGAGGAAATCCCACAAAGCGATAGCGAACCAGGAAGACCGAGCAATATGGATCGCCTCCAGCGTCTCTTCGGGAATCTGCCGGGACTGCCGGGCCAGGGCGGCCCCGGCGGCGACACGCCGATGGTCGACACGGCTGAGAAGGTGCACATCTCGTCGCTCGCGCTGCTCAAGATGCTCAAGCACGGTACGCGTCTCGCTGCCGAAGGAGAGAACTTGGGGGCGCGGCATGACGCATGACGATGATATGAACAGGTCGCGCCGGTGTGCCGATGGAAGTTATGGGACTTATGCTGGGCGAATTCGTTGATGACTATACGGTCAACTGCATTGACGTGTTCGCGATGCCGCAAAGCGGCACGGGCGTGAGTGTCGAGGCAGTGGATCCCGTCTTCCAGACCAAGATGTTGGACATGCTCAAGCAGACTGGACGGTGGGTGGGCACGACGATCGCCGTCTCTGCAATCGCATGCGATCTCATGAGAGTGCGCGTTTGATTCTTTTGCGCAGGGCGGAAATGGTCGTGGGCTGGTACCACTCGCATCCTGGTTTCGGTTGCTGGCTGTCTGGGGTGGATATCAACACGCAGCAGGTAGAACCGCGCCCGATGAGTCGCCTTCCGTGCGATCGTTAATCTGACAGTGAATTATGATTCTGTAGAGCTTTGAGCAGCTGAACAGCCGCGCCGTGTCGCTCGTCGTTGACCCGATCCAGAGTGTGAAAGGCAAGGTCGTGATCGACGCCTTCCGTCTCATCAACCCGCAGCTCATGATGCTGGGCCACGAGCCTCGCCAGACGACGTCAAACATCGGCCACCTGAACAAGCCATCGATTCAGGTGCGAAGCAACACGAAGCAAAAGCCTGGCTGTGCATTCTTTTATAACAATATCGGTCGTGCATGTTAGGCGCTGATTCACGGTCTGAACCGCCACTACTACTCGATTGCGATTGACTACCGCAAGAACGAGCTGGAAGAGCAAATGCTCATGAATCTCCACAAGAACACATGGAGCGATGGGCTCGTGCTGGCCAAGTTTGAGGACCACAGTGCTCAAAATGAAAGGACGGTCAAGAGCATGCTGGACCTCACGGAGCAGTACAACAAACGTGTGCAGGACGAAGAAGAGAAGACGCCCGAAGAGCTGGAGGTCCTGAACGTCGGTAAGCTTGATCCGAAGAAGCACCTCGAGACGGACGTGTACGACCTCATGGCGTTCAACACGGTGCAATGCCTCGGCGCGATGCTCGACACGATTGTGTTTTGAAGACTTGCGGCGACTTTATTGTGCGGTAGATAACTGTGCTCAGCAAATACCACGACTACAGATGCAAGTTTGCTGATAAAAACGGGAATCTCAGGGTCATATTCCTCGGGGAATCTATCAAAACGACTACAGGTACTTGAGAAGTGTTGGCGATGCAGGGCACATGTCGACTGGGTATGAAGATCCTTCTTCTTGAAGGCGCACGCAGCTGGGTCACCTATGCGCGCGCACGGATCTCGTCCATCTTAACTGGGCGATTCTCTTCGCGAGACTTCTCCGCAGCCAACGCCAGCAGCAACGCCTCGCGACCATCCACGCCGCCCACCGGAACGACCGCATCTTCGCTGCTCACCACTTTCATAAACGTCTCCATCTCCGACACATACGCGTCCATGTAGCGCTCCAAGAAGAAATGAAGCGGCACATCACGACGCACGCTATCGCTCGTCGACACCACCACATTCGTCGCGTAGTTGTTGTCGCACGACACGGCACCCTTCGAACCCAGCACCTCCACGCGCTGGTCGTACCCGTACGCCGCATCACGGCTGTTCTCAATGTACGCGATCACGCCACTCTTAAACTTCAGCAAGCACACGGCCGTGTCGATGTCTCCAGCCGCAGCGATACCAGCGTTACGGCTCTGCGTCATCACGTACACCTCGTCCACTTCGTCGCCAACCAGGAAACGCGCCATGTCAAAGTCGTGGATCGTCATGTCCTTGAACATACCGCCGCTCGACTTGATGTACTCGATCGGCGGCGGCGACGGGTCTCGGCTCGTGATGCGCACCATCGTCACGGTCCCGATCTCCTGCGTCTCGATCGCACGGCGCACGCGCTGAAAGTTGGCGTCGAAGCGGCGGTTGAACCCCACCATCATCTTGACGCCGGCCGCCTCCACTTCGGCGATGGCATTGTTCACGACCTCGACGCTGAGGTCGACGGGCTTCTCGCAGAAAATGTG